>VKGM01014252.1:0-10488 GCA_007844875.1 Busseola fusca | reverse complement strand
ATTTGGATGAAATTTGGCACACAGATGGTTTATAACTAGGAATAACACATAGGATACTTTTTATCCTGATATTCCCACGGGATCGAAACTTACGCGGGTGAAACCGCGGGGCGCAGCTAGTATTTTATAAACCACTTGCAGGGGTTTATAGAGACCGTATTTTGGTTAAGAGTAGTTGGAAATGAGATATCAACTGTACGACAATTTTATTTAACAGCAGCAGTTTTATTTTTGAACCAGAGTTCGAATCTTTTGTATTTTTTTAATATTGCCTTTGCAAAAAAATCACTATGTACACATACACGTAAACACACAAACACAAAACAAACACTATGTACTGTGTACGTGTGTGTGTGTGTGGTGCGTACTTTGTGTGTGTACGGTGTGTATGTGTGTGTATGTGTGTGTGTGTGTGCGTACTATGTGTGTGTATGTGTATGTGTATGTGGGTATGTGTATTCTGGACTCTATCCTTCTAATATTATAACCCTGAAAATTTTGATATATGTTTGTTACGCTTTCACGCAAAAATTACTGAACGGATTTGGATGAAATTTTGAACACAGACAGTTTATAACTAGGATTAACAATAGCATCGTTTTTATCTGGATATTCCCGTGAAATTTCTTGTTTCCCGGCCCAACTCTGTCGGATCACATCTTTCGTCTGCGCTATTACTTAGTTTCAGCGTTATTTTAGCTTTTTGTTTTTGCTCAGCTCCTAAAGGTGATGATAGCCTATATTCCTTATTCAAAGCCTTTTAAAAATCCGATCGGTAGTTCCAGAGATTAGCGCGTTCAAAGCTCTTGAGTTTTATTATTAGGATATAAAAGACACAAATCGTTCTCCGTTATATCACGCATACAAATACACCAACATAACAGACTTTCATAGAATCTATGGTGTAATACATTTACCAGACATCGGTCGCCATCCCTGACACATGAATACCATAATAAATGCATATGACGAGCCATACTGTAGTTTTTATGATACATCTTTTGGGTTCCGCTTAAACGGTTCCCATCGTCAGTACATATTTCTCGTAAACCACATATTGCGGCTAATGTGACCGTTAGCTAGTAAAACCTAAGTTATTGCGGAAATATGCAGAACCAAGTCATAACTTCAAGCATCCGAAATAGCGGAAGACATCTTAAGATAGGGTGGTATTGACTTTTAATATGTTCTAGTTCATATTTTAAATTAAACTGCATTTTATTTTTAGCCAAAAATTTGGCAGTCTTGGCATAATCAGTTTATAATGTTCCCGCGGCTAAGATACAGGCATCCACTTTATGATAGGGAGTGGGATGCAGAACCAAGTCATAATTTCAAGCATCCGAAATGGCGGAAGACATCTTAAGATATGGTAGTATGGACTTTTAATATGTTCTAGTTCATATTTTACATTGTACTGCATTTTATTTTTGGCCAAAAATTTGGCATTGTCGTAGCATAATTTTATTTAAAGACTTTATTAACTAACAATGGACACAAAAGGAGAAAAATAAAATATAAAAAAAATAGTCTATATAACAAAAAAAGTAAAATCCTGCCTCCTTCCTAAACTGGGGATGGCCTGTATCTTAGGAGACAGTCAATCGATCCGATAGAGCTGAACTGTACATTCATGGTGGGCCCTTGTTTTCGAGTGTCGATGTTACTCCATGATTATATCAAAAAATTATAAAAAAAAAATAAATAAAATTATATCAGTCTATAATGTTCCCACTGCTAGGATACAAGCATCCACTCAATGAGAGGAGTGGGCTATGGCCCACTTCCCAGTGCGGGTCTTGGAATTTTTGGTTGGCGGTTTCCTTAGGATGTTTTCCTTCGCCGTTTTGAGAGCACTTTACGTTTTGTATTTAATTTCCTATAAATGAAATACATAAAGTGACTGCCGGTTTTTGAACTCATGGCCACCATTTGCCCATGGGCACTTTTCCTTTGATATCCTATGATTCTTTCCCGTCCTGTTTTATATAGTAAAAGTAAATATTATTTTAAGACTGTTAGCTTATACATTATGTAAACGTTATCATAAATTAATTTGCTATTTTGGGACTTACAGTTTGCAGAGCTTCAGGATATTTTCGGTACTAATTTGAATCAGGCCTACAATTTCGAATTCCCTTTGAGATGGTACTCATGATATTAATTACGAGAAGTTCTACACTGAATTTAATAAGACGAGAGTACGAAATTTTGAATTCAATTACTTACCTAAACTATTTTTATTTCACGAAACGACAGTTTACTTTATTTTCTAATGATGAGAAGTTAAATTGATAATGTGATATCTCTGTATGACTTGTACTAGATCATTCAAATTTAAATTTAACAGTATTGACCACAGACTTGACGTATATTTAATCCCATTTTTTTAACTTTGTCGTATTAGAAAGAGTAGAGAGGTCTACCAGGGTCTTCTAGGAAATTAAAAGAGGAACAATGAGGGAATCAGGTAAGTCACTTATATCCAGTTTTATGTCGTCACACAAATCACCGATTGTCACATCGTTAAACACTCCACCACCACTGACAGTAAGAGGATAACCCTGAGGAAGGATTCCCCAGGGCTACAAGGGCTTAGACCGACATTCACGTTGTTTTCATTGTAAATTTTCCACCAGACTGGCTCTAGCAGTCCGTCGATTTGACATCACACCTTCCAGAACATTTTTGATTTTAAATCAGAACCTCTTTGTAGCCAGCTATAAGCATATTATTGAAGAATTTTGATCGTCTAGTGTGCTAAAGACACAGACAATCCATAATTTGAAGCTGTCACAGAGACTTAAGAAATCACAGCGTTGTCAGCGTGCGTGGAACTGTCATAATATCGTGAGCCTTTTTTATATAAAGTAAACAAATATTAATATGATAATTAGAATGGTATACGTGTAGTAAACGTGTATTTAGCGTGAAAACCTTTCCCAACGTTGAGGTATCTCTTACTCATTGAAACTTATCGTTGCAGTGTTGAAAGCAGTGTATAATTTGATTGTGGATGAATCATGAATGTAAATCGCTCAAAATAGCGCCTAAGATGAAAGAAAAATGGTATGATGAATAAATGTGAGTAAACGTATGTATATAACGTTACAACTTGACATAATGAATAGTGTTGTTTTTTTTTTTTTCAAATTATTTATTGAATGTTTTCTCCTTGTTAACTTATATTGATTTGATTAAATGTGTTAATAATATGTATTGAATGAGTCTTTATTAATTTTAGCTTGAACTGTTTGCATGTCATGTTATGGTAGTAAGTATAAGGATAAACTTAACATCTGTAATTAGTACCCACTTTCTGTGCAAATAAAGAATTTTTTTTTTTAATTGTTATAAACTTGTGCTTGACCACGATCCCGCCTGATGGTAAGCAGTGATGCAATCAATGGTGGTAAAGCGCACAAGTTTATTATTAGCCTATTCACTTTAGCCTTGAAGACACTTAAATTGTAATCAGACGGGAAGACCGCCGCAGGCAAACTTTTCCAGTCCTTCGATGTACGGGGTATAAAAGACGAGGCGAAACGCCTCGTCCGGATCGTAGCAGTGTCAACAACGTAAGGATGGATACTCGCCGTACGACGGGTCGACGGTGATGGAATTAAGTCATGTAATTCCTGCGCACACTTTCCAAAATGCATCCTATAGAAAACTGATCACCAATTAGCCTCTTCGCACGCCTCTCCATCGAGTCCAAAGCAGCCAGGTGGCATATTGCAGCACCAGCCCATATGTGGCTGCAGTAGTCGACACATATTCTGTGATTACTAAGTCTACAAACACGCCGTGAATGTGTATGTGTAAGCGCAGGAGCTCTCGGTAACGTCCAAGACAATGGCGAAGTGCGCAGGTGTATATGTGTGGGTGTTATAAGCTGACGCTACTCGGACGCAAACATTCATATGGTTTTGTACACTTGGTGACCACAATTAAAGCGCGCATCACTTCGTTTCACCGTACTTCTTCTCGTTTCCACAGACGTAAACAAATTCAGTGCTAATTCGACTTAAATTATTGAACATAATTATATAAGTCCGATTGTTAGGTTTCCACCTGGAGCCGTGTGCACGGCCGCACACGATGTCAGGACGGACGATTGTTAGGTTTTGTTCCTGATAATAAATATAACTGTAGTTGGAAAATTCTGTACCTACCTACAGTCATCAAAATATAGGTATAGTAGATACATTTACAAGATAACATGGCCTCTTGTCACTTTATGGTGTAACGGTTCCGTATACCCACAAAAAAAGGAAAACTAGCTAGTATCTATAATTTTGATACCGAAATAGGTTCTTATAGGTTTATTTTGCTTAGAGGACGATTATCCTCATAATTTATCAAAATATCACTCGACAGGCGACTCACATAAGGTATTTACAAAGCAGGTGGGTGCGTGGAAACGCCAGGAGGGATCGAAATTCATGAGGATTTCCATGGGGCAGGCGGCGCTGGGTATGTCAGAGTCCTTCTAGCTAAAAACCACCCCGGTGTTCCATTTCAAACTTAAGCCAGGGGTCGCGGTCGCGGGAACGTACGATACTTTTGCAACCTACCACTGCAAGCCTTCTCGGGTCAGGGGGGGAGTGAGGCGTTTGACTCCCCCCGCGACGTATAAAATATACATTATCATCATTGGCCTAAAGTAGCCCACTGCTGGACATGGCCACCACCATTCAGCTCGATTCTCGCTAACTCTCATCTAGCTGCTACAAGCCACTCTGCGAAGATCGTCGCTCCGTCGGGCCGTATGTTTGTAACTACTTATAGTCGTCAGCATAGAGTATACAGGGTGTGTCTGACATCGACGCACAAAAGAGTACCATGGATCCATACATGATTCTGGACTCCCCAGTGGTGGAATTTTTCGTCGGTTTTTTCCTAATAAAAAAAATTAAAAATTTTCACTTCAGACAGTTCAAAATCGTTATTATTTTATAAAACAAACAAAATAAAAAAAAAAAAAAATCATCTGAGCGGATAGCCTTTTCGAGTTTTGTTTACATTGCGTTTTTTGTGTAATTAGCGAATTAATTAATTTTCAGTTTATAATTTTATTGGATTATAAAATAATAACGATTTTGAACAGTCTGAAGTGAACACAACTACATATTTTTTTTTAATTAGGAAATAAACGACGAAAAATTCCACCACCGGGGAGTCCAGAATCATGTACTGGATCCATGGTACTCGTTTGTGCGTCGATGTCAGACACACCCTGTATATAAAGCGGTTAAACCGTTTGTCAAGCGGTTTACTTGACAAACGGTCAGAAAAAACGTGAGGAAAGTTTTACTTATATAAAACCCGAAATCGGTAACGCACAATCAGCAGACCTGATGCGAAATTTACGCCGACGGCACGGTTGGCGCAGTGGTTAAGCGATTGAATGCTGCGCCGTGTGTCGCGGGTTCCATACGAAATAAAATAAAAAAAATTGCGGAGAACAGTACCAATGGCAATGTTTTTCGTTTTGACAGTTAAGCAACATTCATTGCGTGATTTACGTTGCAGAGCTGACGAATTTTTCAGACAAGAACCAATATGGGTTAGAGATTTCCTTGAAATTGCTTGACGATTGATAGTATGTTACACTTTTTTACTGACGTCAATAGGTTTCTTCCCAGTATGAAAAGAGGCCTTTATCTTGCAGAGAGACGATATACACGCTGGTATTATTTTGCCAGAAGTTGAGATAATTATTATCAACCGATATTTTTCCTGCTTCTACGAATTTACTCTTTAAAAGATAGTACACAAAACTCTAGTAGCTCTCAGTTATTCTAGGGAAGTTCGTATTAATTATCCTAGTAAGTTAGCTAAGTAGTTTATTACCTAAGAAAGTGTCGGTAGTGCTAGAAGCCACGACGTGGTTACCTTGCGAAGCTTAACGACGTGATAAGAGTTTATAGTGTATCTTATTTAGAAGTAGCTAAAAGGACTTTTTTTCTTGGTCCCATCGGAAAAGTTGTTCATTTTCGTAAGTACTCCCTTAAAGTAACATGACATCACACGTCAATTCCTCTGAGGGTTAGGTGGAGGAGTACCTGTAGTAGACTCATATTACGCCAATTATGTTAATGCCCCATGTACCTGGTACATGGTACTATTTATGGCATATCTGTGTTTGTTATTCTAGAGTGTGGCACTGGTTGCAGCTGATAATCTGAGCCCTAAGGTACACTTTGTGATGTCATCTGTCATTACGCTGAGCTGCGGCCCTTTTGGCATTCTTCTTCTTTGCCTATAGACGTCCACTGCTGGACAAAGATCTCCCCCAAGGCTTTCCACAACGACCGGTCCTGCGCTGCCCGCATCCATCGGCTTCCCGCGACTTTCACTTTTGGCATTACAATCTTTGTTTTATAGTTTTAAGGTGTATTTTTTTGCTGAAATTCCAATAAACGAATTTATCTTTCTTTCTTTCTAACAGGGATCGAACTTTTTTTCACTAACCGGAGACAAATCCAGGCTCCGGGCTGCAACTGAGCGTGTGAACTGAAAAAACACTTTTTACCATATGGGAACTATACCTGGGCACTCATGCTCAACAGTAGCACTTCTGACTACTAGACCAAGGAGCCAATCATTAAAGGATGTCCCTCATTTAATGTAACACCCAGTATAGGACGTCCATCTACATCATTGATAGATATACTCAGTTTATGCATGTGTTACAAGAAAATGATTGGTTCCCATCACCAAGCAATCTATTAGTGTTTTTAAACGTTTTTTCCATGCGATTGGCGTTGCTTTCAACCCTCTCGTGAACCTATCGCGTAAAAAGTCACTTTCAAGTAATCGCCGATTTTATCGCAGTGATAGGACTGTCTACTCGAATCAATTTCGATTAAGTTTCAATTCCGCGTAGTTTTTTTGTTGAATTAACTACTTTTAAAGTAATACTCCTGACCTTTGATGGAGGAGGGGGTTCAAGGCTGATAATAGCCGCACGGGTTGGTAGATCAGATAAAACTATGGTTGAGCGTTAGATTCGTAGATGGATCATCTGTACATACCAAGAGCCCTCCGTGCCTCGAAAGCACATTAAGCCATTGGCCCCGACTGTCGTATCTATCTTTGACAGACGTTACGGGTCATAAGAAGCTCGAAAGTCTGAACAAATCTTACCAAGTTATACCGTATTACACAATAACTGGGTTGTGGAGGTCAGATAGACAATCAATACATGTAAAATACTGGATTAAGCTGCATCCAATCAGATCGGAAGCCGACCCGAACTTAGTTTGGAAAAGTTCAACAAGATTTATAGGGACTAAATGTTTCTTCGAAACAAAAGCATTACGTAAATTCAATTCAGGGTAGGTACTCATTTTAGTGAATATATTTGTCAGTTTCACGCCAATCATCCGATCAGATTACGTAATTTCGAATAATTCTATTCAAAATGTTTATTCGAATGGCATCACTATTTATCGCTCGTGCTGTCCAAGCATTTTACTTGTCACATTACTCAAGAGGTATAAAACCTTTCGAATTAGAAACGTTGTCGTTTTTACGAATATTGTTTCACGCATAACTACACTTTTTCATGTAGCAACAAAGTAAGAGCTGACCCATCTCATAGCTTTTGCTTTTACGATCCAGCATCATTTCTGCCGAAAAACGACCACTACTGGCCTTGGGCCCCCTTCGATGGGTTCCTGCTGTTCCTGCGACGTTCACCAGGTCGTCGGTCAACCTTGTAGGAGGACTTCCAACGCAATGCCTGGTTCGTGTGGTGCCGGACTTAAAGAATAGCTTAGATTATACTTTCCTTGGGTATCATAAAAAGCGACTAAGAGACGTACCGGAGAATGGGCAGCAGCGTTCTCTATGCCTTTCACCACCATACTGCGATCGCCAACCCGCCTGCCAAGCGTGGCGATTATAGCAAACCTATGAACTACATTTAACCTATACTTACAATACTTATTACTACAACCATAAGTCGGATTATGCTAAATCTCGTCGTGAGAACTTAGGTGAAGTGAGCTTGAATTCTGCAGTCTTTCCTCCTGATGCTAACCTAAACTTCAAGCTCACTTCACATTTGTTTTACGGAGGGATTTTCACAGAACAGACAAAGTGGTGTTACCTCTTTCTTAGTTTAAATTTCTGGGTTATTCAGCAATATTTCCAAAGCTCCTCAATTTCGCACATCATATTTCGAATCTCAAAGAAAGATAGGACGACTGCGACAAAGCTGAAGTGGCAATGCAGACGTTCTCTTGAGTGGAGCCCGCGAATCGGCAAACGTAGGATGCCCTCGACCTGGGTGGAGCGGAGATCTTCGCAAAATAGCTGGTAGTAGATGGATGAAAGTGGCCCGGGATTGAGCATAATGGCGTACCATTGGATAGTCGTCCAGCAGTAGCCGAGCTCATCTTGCATGTATCAAGCAAAAAACTCTTTATATTATATCCATTAACCGCCTAAAATAAAACCAACGCTCCTTCTAAAGGCGTAACTTTGAAAAAACAACCATGGTTACCTCATGAATGTTTTCTTCGAAACATCTTACCTCAACAAAACAAAGGGGATAAAGTGGAAAATCGTTTACAAATTCCAAATAGGATTCAGATGTCAAAAGACTAACTTCGAATGACGACAAAAGGAGTTTAATGAGGGCCACACCCATTATTCCAGACCTCATTTAGACTGGAGTTTAAGCCTTTGGGTCGTATTAGAGGCATTTTCATGAAGTGTGCCATGAATTTTAATGTGTCTTTCAAAGAGATCGTTAGTAGCTAGCAAGTAACAGTGTTATAATTTTTGTTGGAAATGGTTTACATTGTCAATAAGGACTAAGGAGTCAGCGAATTGAATTACTATCTAGAAATCACTGTAATTTCTTTTAAGTAGCCTTTTTTCTCCTTTGCTGTCGACTACAGTTAAGTTCAGTTATTTTACCTCTGACAGCAGCAAGCCAATAGCACCCTTATTGTAACTTTCATAAAGATCTCTATGAATTTGACAAACTTATCAATGGCGGCAATCCAACAGCAACCTTATTAAAACAGCAATAAATATCACTGTGATTTTGACAAGAATCAAACTCAGAGGTAATATTACTGAAAACGGACTCAGCAGTCCGTTTACAATATATTACCTCTGAGTTTAGTACGGTTAGTTACAGCTAACTAATAATTACCCCAGTATCAATTATAATTCTCATTATACCCTAATAATAATTACTTCTGTGGGATAAACGAGTATCACATAAAATCGTCCGCAATGTAATCTTTTATTTTGACACACATTGCTTCATAGGTTCGAAAAATTCGTCTGCTCAATGACGTTAATCAAGTAATGAACTTTGCTGAACTATCAAATTGGAAGGCATAGCGATCGATTACCATTTAGTATCTGAGAAATTACTCAGATCCCAGGTGGACACGTCATAAAATTGCATAACATGGGTTTATGAAATATACGTATACGCAGTTATTCTTCAAAAGTCGCTCAAGCTATCTTCAAAAGTCGCTCAAGCTCCACCCCGCTCACATGAACAGTATAAAGGACATTATCCATTTAAAACAAGTCAGTTGACTGATACCTCGCTAATGGATATGCAAATATCTTTAGATCCAAATAATATCGTAACCTTATACTAATAAGATAAAAAACGTATCCAACCTTTACCTGCTCTTAGCGTAATTGGATTTAGATAAGCGAGGATATAATACATATGTTATTCAAGGGTTCGAAACAGGGTTAACGAAAGATTGTGTATTTAAAATTAAATAGAAATAGAGAAAAATAAAGAAAAATTGACTTATTTGCCACAGAAATACGTGCATACAAAAGGATAAGTAAATAGAAAAAAATAAATAAAAAAGAAACAGAAGGCCAATTCCCGTAATTAAAGACGTTCAAAATCTAATCACAATCTCATCTCAGTGACAGTCAATGTCAAAAACTTAGGGAAATCAGAGGTTTGTTGACAGATTGAGATACGTTCATAAAATGATCGTTTTTAGTGATGGACCGCCCATTGTGTCACCCTTTGTAAAGTCTTCATATTGGTGGTTTGTATGATGTGCATGGTAAAGAGTATTCTTTTCTAATATAATTAATAAATAAAATTAAAAGTAAAAAACAGCAGCTATATACAAAAGTTGTACTACTGATTGATTTATCTGCATTGTGACAGCGGGACCGCACTCTTTAACGCAGGGCAGGGTAGTTACGCATATTGGCGCAGTGTTGGGAATTTTGGGGTACCCACAAACCTAAAAAAAAAAAAAAATAATAGACTTGTGTAAATACGTCGTTATTTGTGAGTCCGAGTGTCGAAGGACAATGATTAGTTTTTAGTTTAAAAAAATAAGTTCTCATGTAAGTGAAATGTAAATTTCTTAATGAGAATAAATGTCTTTAACCAGAAATTTCTAGGACATTTATTAACCTCTGACCTGGAAGACAACACAGATATTGAAAGGGAGCTGTCTGTTCGTGCTAATA
>VKGM01014251.1:0-10485 GCA_007844875.1 Busseola fusca | reverse complement strand
ATTTTGAAAGCTAAAATGAATTCTATATTACGTGCAATAATGATCATAGTTGCCTGTTTGCAAGAATCTCAGTAAGTACTCACAAATGCGCCGCCGCCATCGCCGCGGTTGCCTAAAGCATGCTATGTCATTTTGCAATGCATGCCTATTATCGAGAGATCATATTTCATTGCTCCGAGTCAGAATGTTACGCTGTTATCGTTAACGAGAGTTAAAAGTGTAAGAAACCCTTTTGAACGGCTTAATTAAGCCGTTCAAAAGGGTTACCCACATCGTATGGGTTTTTGTTTAACTGCTTATAAAAAACCCTATCGAAAACCCTTTCGGTGAATAATCCAAATGATTCTTTAAGTCATTATAAGGGTTACCTATATCGTGTGGGTTTTAGATTAACCGGTTAGTAAAACCCTTTCGAAAACCCTTTCAATAAAAAGTTAAAGTTATTCTTTAACCCATTTAAAAGGGTTACCTATAGCGTATGGGTTTTAGACTAACTGCTTAGAAAAACCCTATCGAAAACCCCTTCAATGGGTAACCGAAATGGTCCCTGGACATTACTAAGTCGATTAGCTAGGTAGGTATCCTACTATGAAATTTAGCCCTTTTTTGGTGAATGGAAATCATCAAAAATGACCTCTCCTAGATATGATAGGTAATATTGTATAGTTAGTTCCGTCAAGATTTTATGTAGGAATGGGTACAGATAGGCCTCAGTTTGCCTGACTAAAACAGAATTGTTTAAAAAATAAATATTTTATAATCTACCTGCCTGAAAGTATATTTTTAGCATCAACCATGGTAGCGCCATCTATTGTTAGAATAAATAACTAAGTACCCAGACATCCAACAAAACAAAGTAGTTTTTATATAATTCGATAGGTGTCACTACTCTATGATATACAATTTTTATACTCTTTGTGTACACTACTTGACTAATGTTTGTATTTTACTAATACAATTTACATAATATTGTCTTACACTATTACACACATACAAAATAATTGGATTTAGTTTTACATTTTGAAGATGAACTAATTTTTTTTTAGATCACCCTACTGTTCGGCAAATAATTTTAAGTTTGAAATGTAGATGCCGCTGTAATCAAAATAGTAGACGTAAAAGTCATTATTATTTTTTCTACGAATTTGGTACACTTATCGTTTTATTTAACACATTTTATACTAATAGTACGATGTACTGGACATTTACGTAATAGACAAATAATAATTTGAAAGAATTTTGTCTACCTATTTAAACTAAGCGTAAAATTTACACTCATCACCATGTGACGAGGTGGCCGAGTGGTTAAGGCGTTGGACTGCTAATCCAATGTGCTCTGCACGCGTGGGTTCGAATCCCATCCTCGTCGGATCGTTTTGCTTCTTTTTGCAGTAAGTTAAACATTCTGTAGTAAAAAAAAGTTTTATTTACCAGAATAATTTCACGACAATAAATTATTTTCAACATGACTCATTTGGTTGTCTTTATATTTACTAAAATATAATTGGATCAGGTGCAAGTCCGACTATAATCAGGTGTTATCTCTGTAATCGCTAGCAAAAACAGATACCATCGCATCGCATGGCTATCATTTGTTACGAATTTATCTAGACCTGTTTTCATTATCTTATCATGTACCTGGCACCCTTTATTTTACAAGTTGACTAGTGCTGGGCGCGCCTCAACTAGGCAAGGTTTTCATAACTTCTCTGTGTTTTAGTGAAATCAATCAAACATTTATTAGTGAGCTAAACTTTTTCTTGGACATGTGATTTGTTCACAAATTGTTACGTTTCCTATTCAGTGTTTTACAGACGAACTAAAACTTCGAAACGGTGATTTCACTCGAATGTAAGTGCTTATCTTTGTTCAATAAGTGAGTGTTAGGTAAGAATTTCATGTTGTGAAGGATTTATTGCAACATTTTATTTGGATAACATTGATCAGTTACCTAATGTTGCGTGGCAATGTATTAATTAGTATTATTATATCTATGGCTACGTAATTAGCTAGAGAATTAGGTATCTTTTAATGTGTGGTGGATAGGTGACGACTTCAATAATTCTTTCAGTTTCGTACCATAAGTCCCTGCTGAACGGCACGTTTTTATGTTGGATAGATTCCGGCAAGTTTATTTGTTTTCTCTCACATTGGACCGGTTTTAGAGCTGGTGGCTGATGTAGGTTTAAAAAAAACTATTTAGGCTTTGCCATTCTATATACACATACACTCTTTAAATACTATTGTCTACACACAGAGGAATGCCACTGCCAAGCCTCGTAGATATAGTCGTTTCATCGTTCCATTATGCAATTCTCATTTTCCGATGTTTCAAGCGACAGTATAATTGCTTTGTTGGGAACATGGGTCCTGAAAAATGCTTATCAATGTCCGCGTGGCCAACTTCTCGGTACAAACAATTTACGCTAAGCTACCTGTATGGCCAAGAACGTTGTTTGGGAGATAAGTAGTTTGATTTTGTATACATAAAATCACGCCTGTTTTTCTGATGGATTAGGCAGAGGTCTACCGTGCACAGGCACCCACTTATGTGTAAGTCCCATGTTTTAGAGGGAAAATTATTTTTTTCTCTTGAGCTTTCTCCCAACCTCAAGTATTGGATGAGGTATGGTATGGCACGGCTATTACCTAAATGTATTCACTCTTGCTTCGAAAGTTTATGGGAATTATGGGTTATTGTAGGTCATCATCATCTGCCTAGCCTTTTCCCAACTATATTGGGATCGGCTTCCTGTCTAACCGGATTCAGCTGAATACCAGTATTTTACATGGAGCGCCTGCCTATCTAACCTCCACAACCCAGTTACTGACTAATACGATACCTCTTGGTAAGACTGGTGATCAGACTTTCGGACTTCTGACGACCCGTAACGACTCTCAAAGATCTATGAATGCCAGCAGGGATCAACGGCTTAACGTGCTTTCCGAGGCACGGAGGAGTCTCGGTATGTAAAGATGGTCACCCATCCACAGACCAACTGCGGCACCTGTTCGATTGATCTTTGCGGCTGTTATTATTTAGCCACAAGCACCTCCTATTATTAGGAGGTGCGGTCAATAAATGACATGGTGACCCAATTTGAAATCTAAGAAATAATGAATCACCTGACATTACAAATTCTACTTTGTTTTTAATAATGTCTTCTCCATGGCGTGGCAGTCCAACCCTATTCTCATATTTGAAAATCTTGCCAGTTTCTACACTATGATTAAATGGAGTAGGTAAGGGACTTTAGGTGCTGCGCCCGAGCATGACTCAAGACAGGGTCGGGTGGCCTTTCCACGCTGATGCTATTTCTAACTACTAACACGCTAATATAAACAGGGTGGAGACGACACTAAACGAAACTTCATAACTCTCATGACTTTCTCTGTCTGCACACAAAAATTCAACAAACCATATCCAAGAGTTTAGTCAGTAGTCAAAGATTGACGAAATCCATATTTATCGACCTTTACTGCTATTTAGCTTGTTTGAAAAAAAAAAAAAACATCGCGTTGCACTCCAGGGTGCCGGCAGAAGTGAAACTTGAACATTAACTTTGATTTTCAAAATTTTGGAATGGTTAGCGAATAATTTCGCACGAATTGCTTTATTTATCAGTATAAAAGTACTATCGTTTATGTGGTAAAATACAATATTCATTTATTGCGCTATCGTACACAAACATGACAATTGATATTACTTACATAAAACGAAAGAGCAGGAGCAGACATACATTTTCGCAACGCGGTAGAAAGAAAAGGGGATATTAGTTCTTCTCCTACTCCGCGCCATCGGTCTACTCTTCCTCCGTCTTACGAATTCTCGATCAGGGTATGTGTCCTGGCGCAAGTTTAACATTTGTAACAAAAACACAACGCCCCTAAAGAAGTTTTCACTTCCAAAGTATTTTTTAATATTGATGTTAAGATTTATTTATCAATAAATCAAAATACTTTTTTTCGGACCATGTAGTCCATTTGGTTAGTATACACACGACTTAAAAACTAGTGTTCTAGTACTTACATCACAACAAAACAAACTATTCATTAATACGCCACAGTGGCATGTAGGCGTATCCAATGTTCCAGTATAAGCCGGTCCCACCTATTAGCTATAGTTTTCAGGATGCTGTTGGCTCGTACTCTGCGCATAATGGAAGTGCAACGCTTGCGCATGATGGCGTCGATGCCATCTATTGTCACCTCCGCAAACATGCCGGAGGCACTGCAGTAGCGCGGCAACCCCCTGAAAGCGTTATTGTATTGTACGCGTTGTATTTATGAGTTCCAAAATACTCATGCAATCTCTGCTTTGCGGTATTGCCAGTGTTTTCATTTATTGTCGTCTCTACATTGTATATGATATGAGTAGATAGGTATCTAGGAATTTAGGATGACTATAACAGGATCTAAATACTTGGGTGCTTAACAATCAGTTCTCAGAATATTCAATAGTAGATATCAATATATGTACATAGTTTATCGTGAACAGTGCCAGTGCTTCAGATATATAATAATTCATATGTGATTCATGAAAAAAACGCCCTATCAGTGGCTACACAAAATAGCTGGCGTTATCAAAAGTAGAGCGAGCAAACAAATATGTACCTACAATTGGGCAACCTTCTAATTTTGATTGCATTTTACGATAAGAGTAACCTTATAACGACATTTTACTCATTACCAATTTTTCGATTTTGTAGTAATTATGTCGTTGGCATCGGTTCCCATGCCTAGATATTTGACGGAGTTATGTATCAGTCAGACGCTCAAAAGTCTGTCAAGCAGTGGGGACTTATCGTGTTACCCAGTAATTGGTATTTAGAGATCAGATAGGCAGTCGCTCTATTGTAAAATACTGGTGTTCAGTTACCCGAACCGTTGGGTTCGACTTTATAGAATTTCTTAATTTGTCTTAGTCGATTATTGGCACATTGAGTTTCATATACTGGCAACACTACTTTTAAAAAACGGTAGTTGGGAGATGACGGTTGAGAAGTCGGTGGTAGACTCGTTCTATATGCTCGGGGCCAGCATCGAAGGCGGACGTATTTCATGTTATCAAAATATAACGACTTCCTTGTTTCGTTTGACAATTTAATTACTTCCAATAATTCACGTAAGTAGTATTTTCTTACAGAAGACATTAAATATGTTCTTAATTACTCATCATCATGTCTGCGTAGCCTGTACAAACTATCAACATAGTTGGAACAGGCTTAGCAGATGGTGATGGGTAATTAAGAACAAAAAGCTTGTAATATTTACCTACACCACCCTGTTTCTGGAGCACCATCAGGACATATTTTAGTGTTCCCACTGCTGGGACATACGCCTCCTTTCTGAGAGAGGAAGTGGTGACTGGTGGGCCAGTGTTGTCCACGACTTACAAGTTGTAGGACGTGAGCTCGAACCCAATCAGGCACTTTACTTTGTATATTTAATTTCATCACCGCTGCTCTTAAAACAATGAAATAAAATATGATGAGGAATCCAGGATCTTCTAGAACTAAAATATTCGAAGACATGTGACATCCACCAACTCACACTAGGTCAACGTGCTACCCTACATAATATCTGATCCTAGGCCTACGACCTCTCCCCTTTTGTCATGGTCGCAACGTTCTTACCGTAAACACTTTCACCTCTGTTCATTACAACAATTAAAACGGACCAAGAGCGTGTCGGACCACGCTCAGTGTAGGGTTCCGTAGTTTCCCGTCCTTCACAATAAGTGTCCCCACTTAAGAGTTAAATAAGAGTTAAAAAATACTTAACAGCGCGAAGAAGCGCAAAGCACAGCGTCATCTCTCGGGAAATTGGGTTACTAAATTATACAAACTAAACGGGTTATTTATGTTGGGTTTTCGGTAGTAATTTTGGATTGCGTGAACCGGTTTTAATAATTCTTTTTTCACTGAGATTATCCGCGGAAGGACGGACAGACAGACAAACAGACTTAAGTTGGCGAAACTAAAAGGGTTCGTTGACTACGAAACCCTAAAAAAGGCACATACCAACAGAACTAAAATAACGCACCACCACGCGCGTCCGATATTGTGTCCAATTCCAATAACAGCATCATTGAAGACATTCAGATTCATTTATCAAATTGAAGTGGAAAAATCAACACCGGAGAAGGATTTTAATTTCCTCGACAGCTCCCTGAAATTGCTGATAAAATGCGTTGTTAAATACCATACGGGATCGTCATCGATATTTTCGTACCTACTTAATCTTGTTTCACATAGTATCTTGAACAAAAACGTAACTCCTAGGTATATTAATAAAATAATCGTCATGTAACATGTATATCAAACAAATGAACACCAAAAAATATCCAGTTTAGTGATTTTAACAAAAACTTGTTAATAGGATTTGTGTGTGATCAGCCAGTGGGGTGATTGCGTAGGAAGGTAGGAATGCCTTCAATTCGTTGTTGAGGTGGTCTGTGTTGCTCTATGTTTTGTACACACAGTAAAATTCATAGGGCTATGACAAAATTCAAATTTGATCTATGTATATGATGATTTATATGAGAATTTACTACTTTATATTTAGCAAAGCAAATTATTATGAAAAAAAAATCTCTAGGAGTATCTACTTATAATTTTAATTTTCTTCCAGATACCAACATGTATTGGTTACCAATCCTCTTGGTAGCCGCGCTAGGCGGAACGCAGGCTCAGCAGACATCACAAACAAGAGTGGCAGACAGCCTCGGTGAATGCTACAGCAATCCTGACCTTGTGAACAGGAACAACTTGCCACCCGCCACGATGCAGGTCCTCATAGACATCATAAGAAAAATAGAAGACAACCCTAACGTGAACATGGATTTGAGACAACTTTCAACGGTGCTTCTACACACGTACGTTTACGTTCTACTAACAAAACCAATTTAAAATCTCCCAGGCCAAATTACGGCCATGGGGACCAATTTTAGCGGCCCTAAAAAAATAACAATAATACATGTATAGGAATGTTCAGCCTTTGGCACGGGACATATTATAGTGCATTAGTGTGTGCGCCTACACAGATGCACCCTGTCTTCCTCAATGTCATAGTCCGATGAGACGGAGATCCGTCATGACCGGAGAAAGATCAGGCACAGAACCACCAACTACCACTCACACCTCCAACTTCCAAACTTCCAACTGTTACTAAGAAATTCCCTTTAGTAAAACGTAATAACACCAATCCTGAAATTTAACCCAAGATCCCATCACCCAGGAACCCATCACCCATGCTCAGCAGTTGCGATAGCGACCACGAGACCAAAGAGGTAGCCAACTTTACACACCTACATCCTACTCGTTGTTCATAAGAATGAACAACGAGTAATTGCTGGTTACACTTACAAAAGCGCTGATATGATTCTCACAGCTAAACCATTTTTATTTGACTGCTTCAAGGTACCGTCAAGATGGCATTGAGTTCCATCAGCCAGAGAACTCGATGTCTTCTGCAAATGTGCTGCCGTTTGCTCCGACGTTTCCCTCGTTTCATCGCCATCGGCTTCTTTTAACGAGGCTCATACCCAACAACTTGCAACTTTTGGGCAACGACACCGTCTCTTCTGTCCTGAAGGTTCGTTTTCTACAATATCTTTATTCGCCAAATTAGAAACTATTTAAAGCTAGCCCTTCAAAACTTGCTTATCGAGATTAACCTTATACCGGATATTTTTTATCGTCTTGAAAAAAATCTGGCTTATATATTTTTATTTTCTCTATCATACAGAGTAAATATCTAGCAATAAATACTACACATTTGAAGTACCTAAACTTTTCATACTAGAACAATACAAACAAAAATTTTGAATAAAATAAAAAAAAAAAAAATAAAAAATATCGAAATTTAAATCATACGCACCCTAAATACTGTGTGCGGAATTTATCAATGAATTCGTAGCGCGGTCCTATACTTGCAAACATATTCTCGCGTATGGTTTTTTTCCACTAACACAACACACCATATTATTTCCGAAACGGTAAAAATGTAATAATGCCATCCGGTATGTGGATTAGAAGAATCTGGTGGCTTAGTGATCACTCCTGATTTCAACAATTTCGTTCTTATATTCTAGTGTACTCTCCATTATATGCTGTCCACAACTGTGGATATGAGAGTACGAGGAGACGAAAGCAGCTGCAACCAATTGTCTCAATACCGAGCTCTTAGAACTGCGAGGTCCAGTCGTTCCATAAGCGATGATGTTGAAATTATAAAACCAGTAGTCTTGTAAGTATTTTTATTTACGTTTTTTTTCTTCATTTTGTTTTATTCTTAGGTGTGTACCTGCAAACAATCCTTTTTTGTCATTCAATCCAAAAAATGGATCTTTAATTTTATTTTCACTTCTTTCAGAAAATCAGCCAACAAAAATGGGAAAATGAGGCGTTACGATCCAAATAACGATGTGGAATTCAGTAACTTTGGCCACGGTGGCTCTATGTCTGAACGACAATTGGCTGAGAGCACTTGCCCGCTGTTGAACGGTGTGGTGAACACACCGTGGGGTGCCGTGTCAGCTGGTAACATTATTGCTGGCATTGCCGCAGGAGCGCAGCCACAACGTGTGAATATTATGGACTTGGTCAGGGACGCGAACCTTAACTACAGAAATGTCCAACAAACTGTGTCTTCTATATATCCGGCAACGTTAGCTGGTGAGTCGACTTCATTCAACTTTAGAGGTATGAGGAACAGGGTCTACAGATCACTCATCCTCCACAGAAAAGGGAGGATCCTCCGACCACATGGGTGTTGTGTCTGGCGGGCACTTGCTTGACGGTTAATATCGAGAAGTCGTATATATGCTAGTTGTACGGTAAACTCTGCTTGCGAGTTGCAAGATCTGTGTAACGTCAGTATGACGCGTTGTTCGTAGCGTTTGTAGATACCGCTACACAATTATTAGAATTATTTGCGAACCTAAGCCAAGCCAAGGTATAATCCAC
The DNA here is from genome assembly GCA_007844875.1 of Busseola fusca. Taxonomy (NCBI): domain Eukaryota; kingdom Metazoa; phylum Arthropoda; class Insecta; order Lepidoptera; family Noctuidae; genus Busseola; species Busseola fusca. Next base: position 1,516 of record VKGM01014251.1, on the reverse strand, counting down.
ACTTCAGCGGTTGGATTGAGATCGCTATTTGCTAAGACATTCTTGGACATATTTTGCTTCAAAATTCATTCGATATATATAAATGGAGTTCCGTGTTACTAGGCTCTAGTACCTTAGGTTAACGCGGAATTGTAAATTATACATTGTAATTATACACTTATAACACCGTACAATGTAAACAAAAAAACCCCATATCCTTTATTGGCCTTTCTAAGTAACGTTTTCCTATCTAGGTGATTTGGCCGAAGCCGTCCTCATCCAAGGCACAGAGCGAGGCAGCACATCCATATCAATCGGTACTGCTGGCAACTGGAACAGCACGCAAGCGACCAAGCACTTCATGCTGCACAACCGCATCAACGTCGAGATGACAGACCCTGAGATTCGCGGAGACATCGACGGCTTCGTTCTTGGAAGTACAATAACTTCGACTTTGGGAGCTTTCAGCTCTATGAAACTATCGCAACTCTTGGATATGTACTATTCTCCCAGGGTAGGGTTTATTTCATACTACAATGAGACTTTTATTTATTTTTATCAAACCCAAGTAAGGCTCCAAGTAGATGTCTACAGTTAATGTGGAAACATTTTTTTTAATTATTATAGAACGGAGCGTTTGATGCCAATCTGCGAGCCTGCAACCGCCGCTCTTTGATGGAACAATACGTATCTAATGAGAATTTGGTCAGTGAAACACATGCTTTCGCTGCCGCCCTGGATACCAACATGCCTCTTCGTGGAACCATCATTGGTGGCCTTGAACAGCTTGTCACTAGTGCTGTGACCAATCTAAGAACTTACACCAGTAAGTATCGCGATACAGTGATTTAATGAGTTTCTTTAAATTCTAAACAAGGATTTAAGTATAAATCAAGTTCACATTTATGTGCGTTTAAATAACTGGTATAAACCAGCTGTAGGCGGCTTTTTTTACAAAATCATTATCAATTTCTTCCAGCCAGCAATTTAAATGACATGAACTGCGTCACAACCTTAACCCAGAGCAATGACTTCCGTCTGAGAACCAACCTGTATATCGCACTGGATTCCTCGTGGTCTTACCAAACGATATTCCCAGCCATTGCTTACTTAGTAGATTCTATTGAGGTCGGCAAGTTCGGATCCAGTATTACTTTACTGAGCGCGTTTGATGGAAGCATCGTTGTCAATACTACCTTCTCTCCGGCCGATTTCTACGCTGAATATAACGCTAGTAGACACGCAACAAGTAAGTGAATTGAAAATTTTATAAATACAAAATGTGTTGACCACAATTTTATATGTAGTCGATTCAACTCTTTCATTGGTATATTTTGGTCCACAGTGACGCCAGGAGTAAATCTTGAAAACAGTTTGAATCGAATCAAGTTGATGATGCAGGAAACGCTTTTGCAAGAAAGCATGAGGAACTACGTCGGCGGCAATGCATCAGTTTTGCTGTATCTGATCAATAATGCCAACTTGCAGACTAATGATCGTGCATGGCAACACTCTAACGAGATTAACAATACAGTAC
>VKGM01014250.1:0-10476 GCA_007844875.1 Busseola fusca | reverse complement strand
ATAATATATTTATGCTAAAGCATTAAAAAACAAACAAATTTGAACTGTGGAAGTATTGTTAAATTTTGAAAACAATCTAAACCGGTGAAATATTCATGACCCTACTGAACACCATCAATAATTCAAACTCAACCTGTATTTTTTAATACAGGAAAATGAAAAATTCGCAGCAAAAAGTAAATTTAAACAAGCTTCAAAGGACAACACCCTGTGTACTTGAATGAACACGCCATATTTAGTTGATCTGTGTAATATAAGGTGAGAGTGTCCAGTGACAATAGCGCGACAGTTTTGAGTGGCCAGACGTCCGGCAAATCTCATTTGTGGATTTATCATTAACCGTATTTCATCCACCCTTCCCTCCATAGCCTATTATGGGTTATAAATTTTATATCCGTTCGACATGTCCAAAGCTTTCCGTTGTTTATTTATCGTAATTTTATTTGTACACATTTATATTAGATAGAGACGAAGGAATACTTCCATTAGACTTTATACATTTCATAAGTACGACTTTGCTCGCTACACGAACAAGGCAATCTCGTATAGAAGTCGTAAAAGTGGAAAAATATTGGCTGTATCAGCGCCGCATTCGTCAGAACAATGAGGCGTGCCCTAATCGCGCGCCTTATCGTCACTAGCTTTTGTCTTAATTCGATGAAGGGTAATTTATGGCACACCGCACTAGTCATAAATAATAGCATTTAAGTGTGAGCCTGCAGCCCTTAGAGTGCTGTTCTGTCAAAATTCACATAAATAATGACGACCCGACGAGACAGATCTTATCTCAGAATAGCGACAAGTCTACGACGCGGTTATAAACAAAAGACGCACTCTAATGACTGAATGAGCCGTCGTAAACCCTTAATATTTACGCACGAATCTTTCAGTTCACCTTTTGAGAGGTTTTATAACTCGGCGGAGATCTCCCCGCGCCGCTCCGGGCAGGCGCCTACGCCAGTCTCGCTATATCTGATTTATTCATACCACCCGAAACACATGATCGGTTTTTCGGATATCCAGTTATTCTTTTTTTACTGCTGAGCTTTTAGTTAGGTCAGGTATATCTAACTATTGTCAAGTTGAAGAATTTATTTGAAATTGATTGACATCTAAGATTTGTTTTTCACATAAGTTAGTGTGAATGACTCACATTGAACAATACTTTCTTATTAGTTTCGCGAATGTTCGCTATAATAGCAAATCTTTCCACTGTTTGCAATGACATAAAAGTGCAGATATCGGGTTGCAATTAAAACTATTGGACGACGCTCGTTAACTGCAGCGAGCGCGTGGGTGGACAAACACGGCAGATGTGCGCGACCCTCACTGACCTCTGCACTCACCCCAATACTTGCAATTAGCCACCTAATGTCATCACCCAGTTTCGATACTTCTACGCTTGTTACATAAAATGCTGAAACCTGAATGTGTCTGTAACAGTGATTTAAAATATTTAAATAAAACTATTTGGGGGGTCTATTTTAGGATTTAAACCCAAGTGACGCAACTTCGGATAGTTGAGCGATAACGATTCAATATTTATTGTCACCCGACGTCCGTCATTAAGATAGTGTCAAAACTGACTGGCACGCACACAGGCATTACCGGCCGGCCGGAGCACTCATAATTATTACTAATGCCTTAAATATGTCAAAACAGGAATCCAGGTAAAAAGGCGTAATTTACGCGCGTCCGATAGAGATTTGGCAGTTGGCGCCGAGGAGCGCACGCGCAGCCGGGCTGCTTCGCGAAGAGGCGCCCACTTTTTGTTAACCATTGTCTTTTAATATAAATTTTAAATAGGAAATGTCCCTTTTTATGGAGATCTAGTTTACGGCTCTGACAATGAAGGCATAAATCTAACGAGTGCGTCACTCTGCCTCGGCGATGATCGATCGATAAACATTATTTATGTACTTCCGTTGGGAAACACACGATTGGACTCGTGGACGTGAACAAATTCGTAGAAATACGCCTCGAATATGTTAGAAGTCATTTTGTAGGAACAACTGCACCCTCTGATTTAAGTTTCTAAATAATATATAAACACAACAATCGTTTCCTATTTAATTGTTTGCTTCAGATTGCTAGAAAAATAATAAAATAATAAATCACGAATAGAATCACACTACCCGCTTTAGCTTTTTACTTGTAGGCAATTTAGTCTAGAAAATAAGAGGCTTAGGTGCTGGTCTCATTTCAAACCTTAACACTGGCGTATCAAGATCCAGACTTGAAGACAGAATTTCTAATGAATTAAAGGTGCAAAGCGCCAAGTAAATACAAAGAATGCCTCTATATGATCGGTATAATTAAGCCAAATGTTAATAAAGAGAACAATGCCTCTCATCCATACGAGCGAGCTGGCCTCCAATCAACATGCCTTCAGAAGAGGGGCTGATTAACGACAATAACTCAGCGACAACACCAACTTGACCACGTTTATTTTTATTTTAGGCCCTTTCCAGTCGATCTCTAATGAATACGGTTTATCTTCAAGTTTATATAAAAAATAAATCGCTTTTAACTGAAGAATCACGCCTTAAAAAAGAAACGCTTATTAAAATTTATTTCTTTCTCTCTTCGCGGCACTGTCGTGTACTTCGCCTCGAATAAAATTAAAAAGTCAAGAATTCTTATTTATTTTAATACAATAAACCGCAATCGCTGAATAAAGATAAATAAAAAGCAATAAAAAATAAAATCGCATTAGCAATAAACAAAATACTTCAGCGGATGTGGGCAGAGCGGAGAGCACGCACGCGGACATGCGTAGAGAGGATGCTGCGCGGTTACTGACGCCTTAACTAAGTGATAGTGGAAATTTGGGTCCAAATAAATATGCCAAATATTTACTAAACATCTGACAAGATGTTCACATTCAACAATGAACAATTGTCAGAAATTAAGCACCGATTTTTTGTAAATTATTAACACCTAACAAGCACTCATCAAGTGTCTCGAAAAGTCAAGACAATACTAGGAATTCAATTATTTTTCCAACTTAGAGCTACGATCAAATATATCGAGACGTAATGAAATCTCCACGGCACGCTGTTAGCCGATTGTCACGAGTGCTACCCTCGTCGGCGTTTTCTTAATTGTGCCGAAATATTTATTTGATTGCGAACTTTGCAGCACAAGCGTGCAACCGAAATGGTCATCGGCATCCTGACCGCCGCCACAATAGCACCGCCACCTCACCTCGCCACATTAAGACTATGTTACCAATTCAAATCTATTTTTGCCAGGTTTACCAGCAAAGAGCCGAGCCTTCATTTGAAACCAAAAGTGATAGGACATGTAACCAGCACGATAACTTTGTTGGTCATTATTTATATCATTCCTCGCTAATGTATGGATTTAAAATCAATGAGCAAATGAATAATGGAGCAATTTGTTCACTGAAATTGGAATAATTTCTTTGCTCGTACAAAATAGATGTTTAATGTAATTTTCATTTGTTTACCCTCAGACATTGGGCTTTCAGTTTCCCGGTGCCCAATTCAGATAAATAAAAGCACATCAAAGCAAAAAGAAGGTTAGATACGGCTGTCAGTCAAAAAACACAGTTTATAAAGTTGGGCGAGCGTGATAGAATTGAATAATGTCGGAACACAATCAATTTAGGACAATCAGCTGAGCGATCACGTTCAGTGCTCAAGACATTCCTGCCTTTAAGTCAGAACGGGCAACGCGAGACTCCTGTCCGTCAGCAAATTGCAGTATCGTAGATCTAAATGGGCCACCGAGTCGATGCTGGATACATTCGTAACAGTGCAGCCACGCATCGTGCACTGATCATGCGCCGTGAACAAGAGATGAAATAAAGTATGAAACTGGTCGCGCGTTCCGAATGCAACGAACACAACTGTATGGACCCAGAGCCAACAATCGAGATCTGAAGCGGCGATAACGATGTCAACTAGTGCAGCCTGTCCTCGCCGTTCCCATGATTTGCGATGCCGTTCTAATCGTAATAATTACGGCCTATCCATCAAACGGACGTATGATAAACATGCGTCTCGGGAATCTGACCAAGAAATGGTAATAGTTATCAATCTCCGTGTGCCGACTGTGTTCACAGTTTGAGAAATAGCAGAGATCATTTTTTGCGCGAGTGACGTGTTTATGAACGCTCCGTTATAAATCCTCTTTGATCTCATCTACCATGTCACATCAGTGTCTCGACGTAGTTTTCCTCGTACATTGGAACCGCAGATGGCGCTCGTATACATATTTTTATTGCTCTAATTTCTCTACGTAGCGTTGGGATCGAACATAACATTCGTCAACGGTCCTAACAAAGCTGACTAATTATCGTGGCGCGGCATGTCGTAAAACAGTGCATATTGACGGAATATAGAGAGGCCGGCACACAGTGCTTAATGACATTAATCACATTGATTTATTGTGGTTCCGAGTTATTACAGGCCGGCCGGCGCGGCTAGTGTGCGTGCATGCGTTAGTATGGACACGCAGAGCGTCTGTGTGCGGCCGCTTCTTGTGTAAATGTAATACGCAATGCATACAGGGTGATACAATACACCTGTGCTCGCTGCTTCATCGTTGTACGTTTCAAAACAAATCTACGCGTCCCATACGAAGTCGAAAAGAAATAAGTCATTCCCTTAACAGTTAGGCTGAGGCTACATTAGACCGCGACGCGACCTGCGACACATGAGCGATTAAAACAAGTAAATGAATGCTCACGTATATGGCTACACCGTACATCAAATATTACTACCGATCTTTGATTTATTTATGCGATAGGAACAACATTACTGAAATCACGGCATCGGCTACATCAACATATGAGCGAAATTGAAGCGAATTTATTAGAAAATTTCTCACTTGCACGACTAGTTCAATAGTGCTGCTAAATATGCGTGTGGCTACATTATGCGTATAGTAAACCGCGATGGATGATTTGATCGCATTCTAAGAAAACGACCGTGCTAATTCGTTGTTGAGCATGTGTACTGTAGCCATGTCATCGCCGAATATACGCCGGAATTTCGCTTGTAATGTAGCCATACCATGTTTTTCTCGTTTCGCTCTTCCAGTCGCATCGCAAATCGCTCCCTACTGTAGCCTCAGCCTTAGTGTCGTTTTTTTTGATGGGTTTCTAATGTACGTTTCCCTCATCAAAAACATAAAGGGTTTTTTTTTTTTTTGGTGGTTGTGGGAAATAATCAAATTACCTCTCCCACTCTGGGCGAAGCGGAAGGGCGTGTCAGACTTTTACTGACTAAAACCCACCCATGTTCCTTCACCTGCCTATGCGCCCCAGGGACTCTGGTTACTCTTTCATACGCTCCACGCCCAAAGGGTTACGTGTGAAAAGAGATCAGGTACAATATAGTAAACATGCCATTTGCATCAACCAAGGCTGCGGTAGGTTCCGCTCTGATAATGCTCTAGGCCCAGATGATAAATATTTGCGTTTCAACGCAATTCTACGCACAGTACCTACTCGTGGTGTTTAACTAACCTATCACAACGGGTTACTATAGTACCTACCCCCGAGAGGTGCCTGTTTGTGCAATTTGGGTTGTTTGGCAACTTGTTATTTCGCAAACCCGTTTCCTTATTACAGACAGCGGACCTCCTTGCCGTTTATGGTGTCCTTCGGAATTTGTTCTTTGTATAACAACGAAGTAAGAACGGACTAAGCAACTCGTGTTTGAACAATACAGAATTATCGTTCACTGGCAAGTCTTCATTGTTAGATCTTACTGCTGATCTTGGCTTACGGGGATTGGTGGCAAAATTTTAGAGTGGTTTTATCTTGTTCCTTACTAGGCATTACATTGTAATTACATTTTATCATAGCGGTAAAATATTTGCCTACAATGACTTGAAAATATTACCTTGTATGAATCGCTAATGTATGAGTATCGATACACAATAGAGGAAACGCATATGAGCTTATAGAATAACGATAAAATCAGTATTATCATTTCCTTAACATAACTTTGAAACAATGCATTTATACGTTTATGTCAATTTTCTGTTTCATATACCTACGGTTATTGTTCAAACGTACTGACGTCATTAGTTTTAATTGATGAGCCCTTACTTGGGTTCGAAACTAGCAATACAATGACATCCTGTCAATTATTTAGTACATACTACTATTAGATTATTCTTATACCATGCACTTTTTTTCATTCTAAATACACCAACACCAAAAATGCCAAAATGTCATCGCGGTAGTTGGAAACGTAAAAATTATTATACCTTGCGTGGGAAATCATCAAATGACCTCTCCCGTTCTGGGCGGAGCGGAAGGGCGTGTCTGACTTTTACTGACTAAAACCCACCCGTGTTCCTTCGCTGTGCGCCAGGGGCCACGGTATCTCTTTCGAACTCGCGGCATTTAAATATAACCTCAATACGTCACAAACCTACTTGTTTTATGCGACCTCAAGAATAGGTATTAACATTTATTTACACGCCACGTCGACCCCTGATTCACTGTGTAAATATAAAAACTTGATGTTAAGGTATTACTGTATTATTCCATCAAGCTTTAGGGATTTACACAGTGAAATTGACATCGTAAAATTTTGTAGATCCTTTACCAAAATGATTTACTCACGTAAATTACTAGAATATTTCATACTACCTGAGGCTAGTACCTAAGTAACACGGAAAAGGCAAAAGCAATGAAAGACAAGTTCTAGTCTGATAAAAGCTATGGTTCGATCAATACTGAATGTAAGGTACGAAATAACGTCTTCCACTTTCAAGACCAAAGAATAAAATTAAAAATAACGCAAAGATATGTTGCCGAAAAAGAACTGTTTCATAAAACTATAATGGAACACCGTTCATCAAACCTATACAGATAAGCTTAGATACTGGCAATACTACTGCTGTCTAGATCTAAACTAGATTAATAATTCAGTAGATTTCATATACTACAACGCAAAATCTGCCAGGAGCGCGCTCGTTTAAAGTTTTTGAACAAACGATTTACTGAACAATGAGCAGTTAGTATACAAAGTTGAATTTGTTCCGGGTTATCAGACGTGCAATATTCCCCGTGGACTATGTTCAATTCAAACAGTGATTTTCATTTAAACCAGATAGAAGTCGAATGTTTGGCGACATATGAATTTTCATTATGCAATATCGTAGACGAAATGGCAGAGAAAGGAATATGTACATCGGAAACCATACAATTCGAGCGCGGCCGTACAGTTGTGATTGGCATTTTCAATACTGTTCCGTGGATTTCATTTCGTTCGTGGCACTTGATCCTCGACATCAAAGTGCCCGCGTGTGTATCAAAAGAGATTTTTACTTTTTTTGTATAAGCCTTGATGTTTTGTATTGGTTTTCTCCAGTTTTGTGTTATAAACTCGAGTTCAATTGGTGTAAACACATGTAAAATTTAATAATATCGTCTGTGTTAGAGGGTATACTCTCGTTCAACTCTTTCTTCGCAAATGCTGGCTGTTTTAAATTCCAAATTACGATAAAATACATCAGGTACTGTGTTTATATCTATCGATGACGACTACTGTTGCCAAATCCCCAACATCGCCCAACTCGAAACGAAACAGACTAAAGAGTTAGCGTCGGATTAACGGCGAATAGTTACCTAATAAAACAGGCGTTAAATACCAAAGTTTACGGTTTTGTTTAGTTCTTAAGCTTACCATGAACACAACGGACGAGCTGTTAAGTGGCATCTGTATTTTTAAGCAAATTACTTTTACTTATAGATCGCCAATATTTTGCGTTCATTATCGTAGACGGATTAAATCAATAAAACATGTTATATCATTCATTTTTAAAACAAGTTTTACATAAATGTTTTTTGATTACAGATTTTCCCAATGTCTAATCGCAACAAACAAACTCTCACCTACACTGTTTGTCTCTCCGTCCCCTTGGTATTCCCATCCAAAGGTTGTCTGTAAAAGATCGGTCTTAGCGATAAGACCACCCTTTGTGTCACCCCTTGTATAATCTTCATTTTTATATGCTGTAATTCATATGGTGTACATAATAAAGAGTATTCTATCTGTCTATCAAAGAAGAGCAACCAACTTTGATTATTTAAGACACCTTAGCACAATCCACCATGCTCACAATAATGACGTCGATTATTTCCGAGCTACCGCTTCCAATCATCAGGTGCCGTCACGCCGGATCGTTCGTCGTATCAATGGCTAATAAATATTTAACATCCATTTATGCTGTGCACACAGCTGCATACTTTGTATAACTTATCTTCAATGAGAGTAGCTTTTTGTGGGTTTTATTCCCCGCTAGTTTTGCGGACTTGTTACATATTTGTCCAGCTTGTATTATTGCTGTTCTTATGAATCTTCCGTTTCGAAAGGAAACTGTGTACGTGTTTGCAACAGCTACCACCAGATTAACTCTGTTTTCATTTCTCCTAAATTCTCATTAATGTTTGTTCCAAACTTACATTTTGAAAGTAAAATTATAATAAAGTTAGTTGGTTTTGCCTTCCACTCTGTGATTTAGGACTACACTGTTTGCGCTCATGAATCCCAAGGCAGTATTATGTATTTAGTAGGTTTGTGTAGGGTTTCTCTGCTAGACTGAAATCCAAAGTGAAACACTCGTACTGGTTAGAATTTAGAATAACTGAGAGAATTGAAAATAAGGCAATTTTAATATGTGTATTTTATATATTACTTTAGAGTCTCCTTTAAAATTAATTACATACTCATGTTGTGCATGTGAGTTGTTGCTATGCGCATGAAAGGTCCTAATAAAGGTCATAATTGTGCTCATGGTAAACTTTTTTTTTCTATTTAATGTTGTGAACTAGTGCTTGACTGCGATCCCGCCTGATGGTAAGCAGTGATGCAATCGCTGATGGTAAAACGCACTAGTTGTGTGTTGTGTGTAGTACTGAGTGTGAATGCAAATGCAAATATAATTTGTGCAAAATATAAAGGCGGGTAACTCGTGATTCACGAGTCTCAGCCAGCTTGTCTCCCGCCACGTGGGAGGCCTCGTCATACTTGCGCAAGTGTATACCAGCCAAAATGGCGAAACTGCCTTCGACACGTGACTTGCCGTCTGCGCCTGTCGGGACATACGATGAGTGGGAATTTAACTTAAAAGTTTCGAAACGCCTATGTAGAGAAACTTTCAGTAATTTGGTGATCCTTCCGTATTTACGCCGAATAATAGTCCTCTGGTCGAATTTCACCAGACCAATATTATTATTCTCTGTTCCCTCACTCTCATAGTCCGATAGGACGGCTATCTGACAAGGCCGGAGAAAGATCAGGTGCAGGGTCAGCAGCTTAACAAGCATTCCGAGGTATGGGCGTATCACACAGCTTCTAACCTCCTGATTGTTATTCCTAATGGAAAAACCCAATAATACCTGGAAATCAAACCCAGGACCTCAGCAGTAATCGAGCTCAGCAGTCAACCAATTACCAACGAAATCAACGGGGCCTTTTCGCCAGATGATAAGCTGTGATTAAAGTTAACTAATACATAATGCAACTAAAGAGATGAAATCGTTTCAAACCAACATTCGACGAGCCAATATCTGCAGCTTTACTTTAAGTCGATTTGCTTCGTTCTCACTTCGCCCACACGTAAAGGATACGCGAACGAATAGACCTGATTTCGCCTTCGCAAATCTTATTCCATATCATAGTTGACAAGTTAACGATGTTGACCGAGCAAGGGCGCTAATTCCATTTATATTGGATTTGCACGACCGCACGTGTAAAGAACAAGAGTTCAAGTTCGTATTAAACGTGACCATAAATGCTGCAATGTCGTGATACATACTCGTGTCCAATTTAACTTTCGAAGAAATGGCAACGGAGATTTTCAAGATACATTTAGATGTAATTATGTTGGAATTAAAGTTCAACAATATATAGGTCTTAGTCTTGCGGAAACATGTGGATTTCTGAGAGGAAAACACAGGTTTTCCCGACATTTTTTAACGTTCTTATCTCCTTCCTTGCTTTAAAACCTTATCTGTAGCTAGTGGTTCCAACTAATAGTCGTTTGTTGCCTTCAAATCGCTGTTTACTTTCCCTGCGCTTAACGGTTAACCATTGCAACCATTTCATTACCATATTGTATAAGTACGTTTTCTGCAGTATTTCTACGTTACTGCATTTATAGAAAGGTGAGCATAACAAGTCTGCCTACGCAAACGTGGCTGAGTCAACGGTCCCCTACTTAGATATTACCGGCCCACGATTCTTGTGCGACTCTGCATGTCTATATGTATAATTATTATATGTATAATTTTTACATAATTTATTTTTATAGCTGTTTTTTATGCTTCTTTAGGAGTTGATCATCATCTGCCTAGCCTATTCCCAACTAAGTTGGGGTCGGCTTCCAGTCTAACCGGATGCAGCTGAATACCAGTATTTTACATGGAGCGACTGCCTATCTGACCTCCACAACCCAGATACTGGGTAATACGATACCCTTTGGTAA
>VKGM01014249.1:0-10479 GCA_007844875.1 Busseola fusca | reverse complement strand
GCTGAGTAATCTGTATATATCGTATGTTCTTTACAACAATTTCTGATTCAATTACTAATCCTAATCCCATAATAAGAAAAACATTTGTAAAAATAGAAATGATTGAATATAATGAAAAAGAAGCGCTACACCATTATTCATTCATTGATATTATCTAAAAATTATTCATTAAGTCATGGAAGCAGATAACTACAACAATAAATCTAAAGTAGGATCTATTCTCGGGGCAAATAAAATCAAATACTACGCGAAACTTGACATAGAATTTCGAAGTTCTTACTTTATGAAAACACTTGGAGGATTAGAGGATACCGAAACTACAAAAGAAATCAATACACATGATGGAGCGTCGGGTGAAGTTAAAGAGACCTGCCACACACGCCGAAAGCAATAAATCTTCTTTATGTTTGCTTACCAAATGTCGCCTGAAAATACAAAGTACAACAAGCGAATTCGGACGGAGCCGATCGACACGCTTGCAGCGTTCGGGCGTGGTCCTCGTATATTTTTATTGCCTCACTTTGTCGGTGTAAAGGACACTTAACTTTCGCACAGCGTGGCGAGCCATTTGTTCTCGTTACATCTTATCAAATTCTAAACGATCGCATTAATTGTTTTCTTCGGAACATGTTTATTACAGAAATAAGCGATATACCTATAAGTGAATTGTGTGCTCCCGGGGACCTTCTGGCGCGACTTGTTGGATATTTTCACAGAGTTATAATTAAACTATCACGAGGAACAACAAAACGTTCGCTGCCTGCGAGATTCCGTGACTTCAGTAATTTATTACCTGTTTTTGTAGTATCTGTACCAGATTTTCTACTCACCAATGTATGGATGAGTCAATATCGTTAAAAGATTTACATTGTTATCCTTTAATTGTTCTATTTATTAAAATGGTCGTCTTCTATTTAGCGAACTCCGTGTGCCTGTGTAAATAGAGTTAATATTGTATTCCTTGTATCATTAGAAGGGTTCTACTTTAATAGCCTTTTATTGGCTGTGAATTTAGTGGCCGGTTGACTGCACTCTGATTTTACGATGCGTATGAATCAGCGACAGTACATTCATTAATACGGGACGTGGATGTGTGTAACAGGACTTTTTGTTTATTTTTCATGACTAAGGCATTGTATATCCGAGTCGCAGTTAACGATGGTATTTTTACGCCCCAAAATTATCGACACACATTTTTTCTTAATACTTTCACCTGAAACTTAAAACTATTCCGTAAACTCGCAATGTTCATATTTAAGAAGCTGCTAGCGAGGACCGAACTAGTACACAATCGCTGGATATATTTAGATTACCAACAAAACATTTGCAGGAGAGTTGGGCATGATCCCATTTAACATGAGTGTAATGGCGGCTATAAATGTAACAGCTAACTTGAATACTCAGAATCAATTAACACTAGTTTTTTCTAGTGATAAAATAGTTCTAGTTAGGAATGCATGAAGGCTTAGCGTGACAATACGAAATTGAAAAAAGAAAATGTAAGATCACATTAGACACACATTGAATGTGCATGTGAAGTTATAGTTTTATTTAGAAACGCGTTTCTAAAAAACAGTATAGTCTGGTAGTTTCATAACTAAAAGCGTTCAGACAAAAAGATTCGCCTCTTTTTTACACTCACTCGGGACAGTACACTAAAAATGCAAACATAATTTTTAACAGCGCACGAGAGAAGTTATCAAAACGTGGCAACGGTGACGTGGCGTAAGCGTCCTCTTTTTCCGCCACTTTTTGCAATCGGTTTTAAAGTGTCATCGGGGAAATTCATCAAACTTTTCGACTCCATTTTTCCACTACTTTGCTCCGTATAACGAATTTTACCTCTGAATTATTGAAACTAAATTCTGCTTTTTTTGCGAGACGTAAAACATTTTTCTTGTTTACGACTGCTTTTATCAGCTTTATTACTCGGATGTTTTGCTGTTGCCATCTCCATTCTTTCCTGAATAAGAAACAACATAAAATGTTTATCTTCTTCTGTTCTGTCTATGTATTTTGTTCAGGTTCGATTCGATCATAATTCACTTTCCCTTCAACAGCACACTTCTTATAGAGTTAATGGTTTCCCAAACGTGACTAAAATTACGCAAGATGAGACACTTTCTTGTCAATGTTTATTTTGGAGTTATATGTATCACAACGTGGAAGGGCGGAGAAGATAATTTTTAACTCGCTACAAAGATGTGGAGTTTATTTTAATCTATTTTAGTTTGAAAACTCCCAGGCTCTAGGAATAAGATCGTCCCAAATCTTTTACTAGTCCTTTGTTTTTCTAGACTAATTCAAATTAAATGTCTACTTACAGACACTTGTTCTTTATTGATTTGTATATTCGTTTAACGTTTTTTCAAGTTTTAGTTGTGACTGCAAGTCACGACTGTATCCATACATATTTAGTTCCATACTCAACCCTCTTGCTAGGAGAGATTTATTGTTCTCTCCGCGTGTTCACCATTTATTGTTTGTTTTTGTTACCCGCTTTGTCAATAGACATCTGTTTTGGTTGCTTCTTATCGTCAGTCCGTTTGGGTTAATACATTTCGGTCGACGTTTGATATATTCCGCCTGCATGTACAGTTGTCATCTCTTTCGTTCACAGTTCGGTAAATTGTGGCATAATATTGTTAGCTTTGTGTAGATTCGTTATCATATCAGCGACAGTGACATAGGCTAGTTCGACGGCACTGCTAGGTAGCGTTCGACGCGCGCGCCCCCTACTGTGTTCCCCCCTGTCCCCTACCGCAGTCGTCTCCCTCCGTTCCGAGTGATGCAGTCTGTATCGAACGTTCGTAAGAACCTTACGTCGTTTAGTTAAAAAAAGCTTCACGAGTTCGAGCTTTGTAGAGATTTATAATTATGTGTCTTCTATTTTGTCATATGTTATTCTTTTCGGGCATCTAATAATCTGATGTTTGTGGATTTGTGTTTATAAATTCATTAGTTAAGTTATAAGCTAATAGCAGTGTTTGTAAACGGATTCGGTTGTGTCGACATAGTTTATTTTAACTAAGTTCGTGACAGTGCTTTCCATTCATTTACGGGATGTTTCTGGTGAATTAAGATCTTGATAAATATAAAGGTTGGTATTTTATTATTTTTAATGCTATATTATGGTATTAGAGATTCTGAAGATTGCTCAGTTATCTGGAATAAATTCATTAAAATGTTCTGTCTGAGTACTGTGTACCTGCCTATCATCAAATGTTTTTGGGTGATTAATTACTTGGAATTCTTAGCAGATACGTAAGTTCATCATGCCGTTTGTGATGTGATGGTATAAATATGTATTGAATTATCCCACGATCCTATGACGGAGGGTGAATTCGTCGTGCGTGAGTGAGACGGTGGTATATCTCCTTTAGAGAGGGGTTGCCAAGTCCATACAGTTAAACGAAAGGGATTTCCGTGTGAATACTAGCAGGCAGTCAGTTAATACAATTTGGTTTTTTTGATGGAGTTTAAATTTCAAGTAGCTTTTGTGTTCCTTTCCCATACTTTTGTCTCAAGGTTCTTATCAGCTTTGATTGTTTAAGTTCCAACTCGTTCAGAAATTGTCTGGTTCATCGCGTAGAACGTCGGTTTTTGCTTCCTGTCGAAGTTTTAACAATAGCGTATTGGACCCCAAAGACAAACAAGTTCCAACATGACTGCACTTGTTAAAGCATGCTTTATCTAAGTCGATTTCAACTTAAACAGCTCCAGCTCAATATATCCCGTCACATTCCATTTATTATGTAACAGAAACAACGATTTTTCATAACTGGATTACTTTCACACGAGGCAATACTTTCGTTTCGCACATTAGCTTTAACTCCCAAAGAGAGCTCATTGTGCCAGTGTACAATTTCGACGTTTTACTTTACAAAAAGTAGATAGGTACTTGCCTGCGATCACGCTTTCTACTTTAACAAATAGATCGTGTTTTTTCTAAGATAACTTAATGCATGCTGGCTGGATTGGTCATGAGAATAGGTAGATGTATCTGCATGAAGAATATTAAGGAAATCTGTAATACAACCACAACTCACTATAACCTCTGATAAAAAGAAACTGTAAATGTAGTTAGGTATATATTGTTATGTCTGTACTTACATGTTTTTGAGGGATAATTCCGAAATCAAGAGATATTTATCGCGAATCGCAGTCCTTCCAAGAATAGGTACGTTGATTGTATGAAAATAATGCTCATGTTTCCCAAATTCGAATATGGTCACAGAGCCATGTAGGTAAGTAGTGTTTATTGCGACATGACTGTCCATGATGTTCACACACATTTATTTAACGAGATGTAAACGTCCGGCGACGTAACAAGGGTCACTAGCTGTCAATTTAACAACAACCAAGCCCTTATGCACTGTTCGTAATTTTGTATCGTTTAATTCATTCACTTATAAAATCTAATAAGTTAAACACTTGAAATGGACTTTTTTAAAGTAATCTGTTGATTATAATCTCTGATTTGCAGGTTAACACTTACATATTCAATTGAATGACGCTTGTTTTAAAGACCTTATTGATGTGTTGAAATCGGTTAGTCGTATCTACGAGAGTATAATTTGCTTTATTGTCTGCAACGTTCGCTTATTGTACAATCAATGTAGAGGACACTGACCCATTCGATCACTTACTAGTCGATTTATTGTCTTGCTGACATCAGTTATCTACGAGTACGTAATGTATCTCACAATTTATGCCTGCTACATCCATATATGTTTTTTTTTTCTTCGTAACAGATCTTAGTATTTGTTGGTCACAAGGCCGCCTGATTACCTATACTTTTATGTTAGATGGTCGACATAAACCTGACTTAGATTTAAAATTCAAATTATGTTTGAATGCTTGAGAGATGAATCATGCTCTTATTGGGATGTAACCGTCGTCACTTTTGACGACTTCCGACGAAGACAGTCTTTCACCACCTTGTAGCTCACAAATTCTGTTTAGCGGACTAGCTCGTCTCGCTTTTGTGAAATCTGTCTGTTTAAAATAAATCACAAATAAATTAAATTACAGTAAGGGCCACATTTTGTACAAATTCTGCTTTCTACAATTTTACCATTTCTGCTTTGCATTACTCGTTTACTGACCTGATATTCTCAATTTTACTTTTTATCGTTATACTTTATTTCAATAATCTAGTTGGTATATCGCTTGCAATGTTGTTCGACTTGTTGAAGGCTTACCCAACGAGTTGGAGAATTTAAACTGGCCACTAAAATGTACGAATGTATTCAGGGTAACGATGTTTATTGTAAATACGAAATCATGTCATGATATATGTATGTGATTGATTACATCTGTTTACTGTGTGTCACTTTTATTATTCGATTTTATCTTTTCAACATTCCTTTTTAACGTTAAAGGCTTTTGAAGGTTGTTTTCTTCATATTGGCCGTTCCTTCTCTGGAACATATTAGCTGTACGAGGCATTTCTAATTACATCTAAGAGTAAGCATCTAACAATCGGATCAAAGGCCGCTGACCTGTCTGCCGCCTGGCTATTGAATCGGTGTTTGTCATTAATATTTATGGCCTGCGCACTCTTCCACCCAGCGCTTCGGGGAAGTAGACACCTGAGTGTGTTTGTCCATTACACCATCCGCCTACTTGCCTGAATACGTGTTAATTACACACACAAAAGTCTTAGATCGCTTTTTCCATATAAACGACCTTGTTCTTCATAGTATGGTCATTTTAAACAGAGAAAACAAGTTAACGTAGAACTGTTTGCTTGCATTTGACTGTGGGCTGTTTAGTCAGTACGTATGACAATGTCGTACCGGATAATATAATGCGACCGAAGTCTGACAAATGCACCTCACGACACGAGATAGTGTCTGGTATCGCAGTCACCATTTCCTACCGGTGACTTGCATCAATTTTGTATGGAAATGGATTGCGCTGCACCATGCAACCAAAGTGTACAATCGTGTTCTCATTTTGGCCCTCTTTTAGACTTTTGATTTTGATTTTTGTAAAGCTTATTTACTTATACATAGTTTGCTTGTACGTTCACGATCAAACAGATCATTATCATAAAATCAAGAAAACATTGACGAGTGGATGTGGGCCGACGTGTCGGTTGTCGGCTGTTGCGAAACTTACCGAGAGATTCCACGAATACTCATGACCCTCGAACGCCACCAGCATCACTAATCTTGACACTAATACATCCAAAGAATTACTCGAATAGACAGACCCACAAGGTAATTATATCCTCAAGAGATGGTAGATTCTCAAAGCTAGTGAAATTATTCTTTGAAACTCACTCGAGGGACAACTTTGCCAAGAGTTTGTTATTACATAAATACTGGCGATATTAAATGTTACGGTTTAAGGAAGAGGTTTGGGTTTACAAATCAAGTCCAGGTTCCAAGATAACTAATCTGCTGTCGTTTTTGTGTGTACAAACCATTAAAAATATTGCAATCTAATAGAACCGGTCACAATAGTTCAGGCAATCAGATGATGAAGACGTCAAGATAAAGCATGACAACATTGTCTGACGGTAATACTATCTGATGAGAATATTCTGATATCATTCATAATGTCTTGAGAGATACGAATCACACTTCTATGCTCATGACATAAAGCAATCAACAAGAATGTTGGATGAGACATGCCCGTATCATTAAAGCCTTGAGAAATCCTTCGTATAGTTAAAATTTAAACAAAGTTTGATATCGCGTAAGATGAGCATAATTTTCTGGTGGTTTCTTAATTAATTTATCTGAATGGACCGAAAATGATTAAAGTAAGAAACAACGTATTTTCCCCAAGATTTTGAACAAAACAGGAAAATAATTACTAAACAACTGCAAACAAAAAAATAAACATACAAAAACAACTTTGGTTGGCAGATACATTTCGACTGTAATATTGATACTCTGTTTTTGTGTTGCTATTTACGAACAGCGTCAAACAATGGTACTTGTTGATGTTGATCGAAGAGACGATGAAGAAGATACAAACAAACAAAGCTAACGATAAAACAAAGTAAAAATATATGATTGTATCGCTATAGCTAATGTTTACAATATTCGTGTATTACAGAACGAATTTAATTACAGTAATTCAAATCGTGACCACGTTGTATGGTACAAGAAAAGTTTTTCCCTATGTTTGTATCAACGGAAGCGCTGTTTGTTGATAGACTGTGCACGAGAGTGGCTCAGGAGATTACCGGCATTAAAACACTTGTTGATGGTAGGCTAGTGATGACTTTCGGAACTCGATGTGATTATTGCACGTAATCTTCGTGCCTAAGTATGGTGTTACGGAGGTCGGAGCCATCAGCGATACTTACTGTCTGTCATTATGGTTTCAAGGATAAATTAATTCTGTTTGCTAGCTGAAAATAAGTGTGACATATTTATTTTCTATTGGGTATTTACGTGTGGCGTTCACAGCACAGGTTTAGAAAGGTCTTTATTTCCGTCCATTGCAAACCCTCGTCCTGTGGATTGAATTTAATCACTAGGATTCCAAAATGACCATGTTGGAATCCTACCGACTAAACCACACTACTTACTAAACTTGACTATATCCGACGATCCTGGTTACTTATCTGCTTTGGCCAACCACACGACCACGTGATCGTACACGTCCTGACAGGTGATGCGAAGGATTGTCCGGTAGAAAGCACCCGTGCATCACCAAAGCTTTGTCCTTCCCATTGTGTCAACTGTGGTGGTGGTTTCAGCTTCAGTATCTTGTTTTAAAGCTCACGTTTCAACACTTTGATGCAAATATGTAAATATCTCATTACCATTTTTGCTTAAACCTTTACAGATAATATCTATAGAGCTTACCGAATATGTATCAGAAACATTATCAGTGACATGTTTAATGCTCGTGGCATTATGGAGGGATACTTAAGCATTACTATATAAATGTTTATTAAAGGTTAATTGTTTGTGGGTCATTAAAAACCTCACTAAGTGTCACGAATTTACGATTGGACTGGTAATAAACCTGATTTTTTTTCAATTACTTGTCATCTTTAAAATATTTCTGGCCCTACTCAATTTTCGTGCCGGCAAAAATATCACGTAATAAGTATCGAATTGGATCAACTGTTCTTACCATATTACTTGGCCGAAATCTTATAAAGAACCGATAGAGATTTGAACCTTATTGCTGAAAAGATTAAACTTTCTCAATTAATATCACGGCTTTTATTGCCCTAGTAATATGTAACTATCACTACATGTTGCTATCGAGACGCTTTCGCTTTCAGAGACACTGGTTTTTTCTCCAGGTCGTGTTGGCCATTTGATGTTTTTGTAAATATATGTATATATACATGTATAATCTGGATTAGAGTTATGTTCATCGTAATTTAGTAAAACTTCCGGGTCTAATTTTTTAAAATTAACTTATAGCTTTTCAAAATTGTATCGACATACTTTATAGAAATTCAATTCTCACATTCCATTTCCCCCATTACCAAATTAGCATTGGAATTCACATTTTCGCCATTAATAATATGATATTCAACTTTCAAGACATCAATCGTTATAAAAGTATCGACGTTCACAGCAAGATTAGAGTCTGTAGCCGAGATTTCTCAATGGGCGTGTAAGCAATACCTACTAAATTAAATCCAATTAACGGAGCAGACTTCCATTAGTTAATCTGCTCTATCATCACTGAGTAATAAAATCGTAGCTTATATGGGATTACCAAGTTATGGGTGTACGTATGCGGGTCGAGATATAGCACATAAAACATTTATTTATAGAATCGTATTGTTCGGGTGATTAAGTTTAAGCGGGTCTGTTTATGCTCTGCTAAGCTTCGTGTTGGAGATCCTATCATTTCGTTTTTTGGTATACAAATATATTACAGGTAAATATCGTAGTTTTGATACACTTTCCTTCATTCTCTATTTGGGCTTTATCACAACACAATGTATTTGTCGTTCCAAATGAAATAGAAATAAATGTAAAATAAAGTAAAATAATATTTTTTTTTTAAACAGTAACCGTTGAGTTTCTTGCCGGCTCTTCTCCATAGGAAACGACCATTAGGAACCGTGCACCTAGCTTCTGACATTTCATAAGTACCCGTGTTGGTTTATGTGAAATAAAACTTATTTGAATTTGAAATAAGTTAGCAGGAATTTTGAAATAAAATTAGGAGTATAATACCTTAAGAAGCAAGAGGGGTTCCATGTTGGGCTATTTGCTTTTTCAAATTAGCTATGACCCATAAAAGCTCCGTCCCCAAAGAGTAATATAATTAGTGGTGCGTGACCCAAGTGTCTAGGGATAAAAGCATTAACATGACTATACATACAGTACGTACAGTATCCAATTATAATCTTCGATATTATTACGATCAACGACATCAGCATTAAGCTTAGTCGTTACTCGTAATAAATCATCTCTTCAATATATCAAAGCACCTAGGTAATTGAGAAGGTAACCAATATTTACACCTGTTAAAAATCATAAATTGATAAACCCTTTTCATTTTCACTCGGATTTCTTGATTGGAGTATCGTGTTCAGAGGGTGACAAATAGAAAAGGATAGACGACCGGTGTCGAAGAAAACTCATCTTGCCATATTTCATATTCTTGAACAGAACATCAAAGGGCTTAGTTAAAACCATTTAAAGGGAAAGTACAGAACTAACTGGTTATTAATTGACGTTCACTGTTACGATGATTGAAATGTGAACACTCCTTTTGAACACAAAAATAGAAAAGATAAATATAGAATTTTAGGGGAACACTGAACTTGGTAGTATTCCAAGTGAACCTGACGATATTGTTTCAAGAAATATTTGTATGGGAGTAGAATATTCTGTTACAAGCAAAGTTGTCGAGTAGTAAAACTAAACGTGCCTCAACGGTACCTTGATAAAACACCATAAAACTCGAAATGGCAGTGCGTCTCCGATGTAAACGGTGCGCTGACCTCACTTGAGTGGCCGTTAACCAAAGTCAACATCATGCTCCGATCAATTCGTAACTTTTTAGTTTTACTCGACACCTCTACTTTAGAAGCTTTGGAGTAATACTCGTTGGTCACACAAAGAGGCGTACTATATCGGAAACAATTGAGCTACTCAAAGCCCAAACAATAGACCGGTCCCTCAAAGCTATCAACGAACTTACACAATCTTTTGTGTTGGTCAACTTGCTTAGTAGATAAAGTAAGATATTGATAGTAACTGTTTCTTTTTTAGTTATAGGTACATTTTGCAATGACAAAGCTTTTTAGGGTTCCGTAGTCAACTAGGAACCCTTATAGTTTCGCCATGTCTGTCTGTCTGTCTGTCTGTCTGTCCGTCCGCGGATAATCTCAGAGACCGTTTGCACTAGAAAGCTGAAATTTAGTACCAATACGTAAATCAATTACGCCGACAAAGTGCAAAAATAAAAAGTGGAAAAAAATGTTTTATTAGGGTACCCCCCCTACACGTAAAGTGAGAAGTGATTTTTTTTTTT
>VKGM01014248.1:0-10492 GCA_007844875.1 Busseola fusca | reverse complement strand
GGGCAGATACGGCGTCTGCGGTGCCTGGTGTACCGGCGTCGCGCGGCCACGCACGCCGCACGCAAGCTTTTCAGATCCTGCGACCACCAGTACACCTGACGCTGGGCGCATCCGGGCTGGACCAGGGGCATGTCCTCCCGGAACCACTCCGCCTCGTCGTTGATGTCGGCAGGCCTGTCCGGTGATGACATCCAGGCCTGAACGATCGAGGCTTCCAGGAGGAGCTCCCGGTCCAGCTCCTTCAGCGCCCACCGCGGACCACACGAGGCCGTTAGAACTGGCGCGCTCGAGGTCTGGGCAGAGACGTCAAACCGAATATACCGGTGATCGGAATGAGTCTCCACCACCTCCAAGACACGCCCGTCGACGACATGCGGTGACAGAGCGGGGCTGGCAAACGAGATGTCCACCACCGATTCGCCCCGAATCCGCACGCATGTTTGTACCGAACCCCGGTTTAAGACGACCAGGCCTGTCTCCAGAGCCCAGTCCTCCACTATCCTGCCCCGTGTGTCCGTAAGCCGGGAACCCCAAGTCAAATTCTCGGCATTGAAGTCCCCACGGGGAGGGATCGAAACCCGACGACGACGACTTTCAGCTCCGCAAGGGAGTTGCGGAACTCGGCGAGAGTTCGGATCGGGGTGAAGTATAGCCCTACCACGACTATCTCCCCGAACCGTGCTGCAACACAACCGCGTCCTCTCTTGACCGCTTCGAGGGACGGGGTACCGCTGGCGGCCGACGAAATTATGGTCACTGAGCCGCTCAGGCCCTCCACCCAGACATCTCTGGACGGGACAAAGTACGGCTCATCGACCACGGCGATATTAATCGACCACTGTGCCATGCTCTGGAGCAACAGATCCTAAGCAGCGGCGCAGTGGTTGATATTCGCCTGGAGGAGGCGTAATGGGGTAATTTATTGGCACTCCATTACAGCCTCCTCCCTAGCACCCTGAGAGGGGCAGTGGGTGCGGCGACAGCGGCAGTGGCGGCGGAAGCGGCGACGGCGACGGTGACGGCGGCGGCGGCGGCGACGACGACGACGGCGTTGGTGGCGGAGGGCTTACTCTTGCCCCTGGCCTTGGCGGGTGGAGCGCAGGCCTTGCTCTCAGCCCGGTGATCGGCCGGCTTGCCAGCTGCCGCACATACAGAACAGTGCGGCGTGGCGTTGCACGAGCCGGCCTTGTGACCGGGCTGACCACAGCGAAAGCAAAGACCGCTGCGGTACACCTCCGAGGTGCATTTCGTTCCCACATGGTTACCCACTTGGCAGCGGAAGCACCTCAGAGGTCTGGGGTCGAGCAGCTTAACTTGCGCTGACACCCAGCCCGCTAGGAGCCTTCGGCCCACCCCGGTTATCTTCCGGGCCAGCTCACCGTGACGGTTGGCAGCCCCGCGCGGTCAGAACGGAAGGTGCTCACCCTAACCTGTTCGGCAAAGCACCCTCCAGCCCTGACAATGGCGGCCAGCACCTCTTTCTCCGTCGCAGTCGTCCAGACCCAAGATGCGCATATCAGCGCGCTTGGTGGGTCTGGACACTCGGGCCTCGTCTGCATCTAGGGATGCTCTGAGCCTTTCGGCCAGAGCGTCAGCAGTCGGGCCGCTAGCCGCACCAGGGACCTCCAGTTCCTATTCGACGGCTTACGTACGTCGCTGTGTGGCTGTCACCACACACACACACTGACATAAAGAAAGCAGAATAGTCGATAACGGCTCAGATGCCAAAGGAAAAAGAAAAAAAAAATAAAAAATTATAGGGAATAGAATATTATTAACAGAGTCTGATTAAATGCAATCCAATTCAAATATAAAGTCAAATATTTTTAAAGTTAGATAATGTCACACAAAATACATACATTTGTTATTCCTGTAACCACTTGTTT
Organism: Busseola fusca; assembly: GCA_007844875.1. Classification (NCBI taxonomy): domain Eukaryota; kingdom Metazoa; phylum Arthropoda; class Insecta; order Lepidoptera; family Noctuidae; genus Busseola; species Busseola fusca. The sequence continues at coordinate 8,606 of VKGM01014248.1, read as the reverse complement.
ACAGAGTAAACCATTTTATGTAGAAGTAGTCCTCTAAGCACTTTCTTAAACTTTGGTAGAGGAAGATCTTGGATTGTTGTTTGTAACCTATTATAAATTTTCACATAAATATTTAGTTAGTAGTATTAGTATACTAAACCACTTTTTTTTAAACACCGCAGTCTTTAGTACAAATTATTTTTTATTTAGATATTTTCAATTGCAAAGTTTTTTTTAATAAAAATAAGTTACTGCATCTCTCAAATAAATCTCAGACATCGATTGTACATGGTCTTCATATGATCTGACCAAGATTATGGCCTTTAAAAGAGACTGTGACCTCAGTTTGTTCCAGCCATTCTTCTCAGAGTAGTCAGATAGGAAACGCCGAACTAATCTAGTTAAAAAAATAAATAATTGGCTTGTAAGTGTTTGTACAAACCTACTTATAGAAATATAAATCATTTCATTTCATCATTTCACTACAAAAATTGGGGAATCTAGGAGATGCAGGGAACGTTTTTTCTAAGATGTTTGGGCCATTTGCATTGAATTTGTGTGAAGTCCATTTCTGTCAGTTTTGTCGCAAAGGTAAATTTTGCACCTGCCCTAAATTAATCAACTAACATACACAAGACGTCTGTTGTAAAAATGAAAACGCTAGTAAAACATATTTTTTATGCCAATTGATTTATTTATCAAAATCAATAATATTGTAAATGCAATAATTATGGGTAAGTAATACAATGGAGTTCTGTAGTGTCTGTTCACCAAAGCGCGTTGTTGATCCTTAATCATATTGAATGGATACAATACAACCAAGACAAGACAAAACGAAATCAAAATAAAAGCAACCATACACACAGAATGAGTTCTATTGCAGTCAAAGGTTAAAAACCTAGATTTGTACTATTGATGTCATAAATATTAACCAAAAATAAAAGATGTGCATCTTTCTTTCTCACCTAAACTCGTCTAAATGTTGAGATAATCTCGTCTACAATATTATCATAGGAACATGATTATCACTAGTGTCTAATAAGATTAATGAATCAAATCATTAACATTTAATTTTGTAAGAATGACTTTTAAAATTCATCACAATACATATATAATAGAAATATGATTAGCTGGTCAATTCTGTAAAAATCTCACCGTGATAAGTAAGCTGAAGTGAGCTTAGAGTGAGCTGTCAGTTGTGTTAATCCCTAGTATTAGTTGGAATGACAGCTCACTCCACACTCACCTCATCTAAGTTTTCACTGTTAGATGGTTACAGAATTACAGTGCTGTAACATCACTTATACTTAAAATACACTCAAACATACAACAAATCAGTCAGTTTTAATCTACTTATGCTACAACTACTTCTCTTTGACAGTAACATTAAAATATTTCAATAATGTTCTACTTTTTTTGTTAGACTTGGGCGTTCTTTCCGACACGGAAGTCCTCCGTGTGGGAATATTTTCTTTGGGGCTGAGAGGAGCTGTTACATTGACTTTGTCGCCGATGTCCGCGCACTTCCCCTTCCTCTCGCGCACCATTCGCGTCAGCCAGTCGGTGGTGCAGTCCTTTTTCTTTACGGGCGACATTAACCGTAGGTGGGGAGCCTCTCCATCCAAAACAAAGTTTGGCAGGTTCTTAGTTGGCGTAGTGAACGATATGATCCTCCGCTTGCTAGGCGACACCTGCACTGGAGATTTATTGTTTGATGTAGCTGGAGATAATGGTTTCAAGGCTTTTGGCGATAAAATTTTGCAGTTTTTACTTTCATAATTCTTAGTGGGCGACATAAAAGAGGAGCCCGCTTTAGGTATGTAGCACCAGTCACTGGAAGCTTCCATTTCATAATTCCTAGGCGGGCTTTGATCGAGACAGTCTCCATGATGACGCTTTATTCCTGCTGGCAGCAGCTTTGGTTCATTTTCTTCAGGTAGGGTGTCTAATTTCACTCTTTTTATTAACATTTCAGCTTCTTCTGTGTCTCTGGAAGCATTCATCAGATCTGTGAGGCAACGCTTTGTTTTTCTAATAGAAGCATTGCCTTGAGAGCGCATTCGCTTGGCACTGTAGGATCCGGGCGTGGTGACCAGTTTGCGTTTGTGTGAATTCGGAGTTTTATCGAGCGCGCCCCATTGCGGCAGACTGGCCATGTCGGTGCGCGGTACGAGCTCGGCTCGGCCCCGCAGCTCGCGCCCGTCGGGCCCGGCCCCCTCGCGCCCGACGCGCCACAGCTTGTGCCTGGCGTCGTCGCTGCAGGTGACGAGCAGCGTGTCGCCGCGCGCGCACCAGGCGGCGCACGTGACCTCGGCCCAGTGCCCGGCGAGCCTCACGACGGGCGTGGAGTATTTCACGTTCCACACATACGCGTTCTTGTCGCTGCTGCCGCTCACGAGGTACATACTGTCGGGACTGAGGCACGTCTTTATGTAGAACGTGCTATTCTCGTGCCCGATGTACCTCTGCTCCGGCATCGCGTTGTACGTCGATATGTTGAAACAATAGATGACGTTGTCCATACAGCTCGCGTACAGTCTCATTCTAGCGTCGTCTATGATTAAGTTGGTATATCCGTTCTTAGTGGAGCTGCCACAGTAAGGTATGGAGTGCTTGGGGAGTGGCTCTCGCTTGTAGATGTTGTAGTTCTTGCGCAGGTCCCACACCTTAATGTTGCCATCGCACTCGCCGCATGAGATGAGTGTGGTGTCGTCCTGGAACACGAGGCCGGTGATGCTGGTAGCGCGCTGCGTATCTACACGCGGCCGCTTGCCGTGAGAGCCGGGCGTCTTGGGGTTGAAGCTGGAGTGGCAATTCATAAGACAGTTGTCTGGTTTGAGGACTACAGAGGGCAGGTTGTTAGCTCGTATGTCCCACACCAGTATGTGCCCATCTCGAGCACCCGTGGCGAAGACCGAGGGCTCCGTGGGCCGGAACACTGCAGTCTTTACAGATCTTGTGTGGCTCGAGAAGAGTAGGACCCTTTTAGGAGCACCTTCTGCCACGTCCCATAGACAGGCTGTGTGGTCACCTGAAAATTTATTACAACTATTCAATTAACAATATATTTTATTGCAATACTATAACATTATTTCTAAAAATCCATTACACATAATGAAAATACAATGTACATACTGCAATAGGTAATATCATTCATAATATACTTAACCAATACAAGCATGCTTTAAAAGGCAAGGAAGCCTAGCAAGTAGGCTTTAAATTAAAAGCTCCAGTAACATTTCTGAATATTTCGGTTGCTCCTGAGGTCTATGCATGGCACACTGTTTGCATGCTACTTTTATATAAATTATGATAAAACCCTTAAAAACTAAGGTATTTCTGCTTTGTAACGAATGGCCATGAAGGAAATATTATAATATAAAAATATAAAGATTTCTTCTAATGTGGCACTAAGCAAGGTGTTGATGTGACAAAAGTATGTTTTGGTACACTGTTGAATTTGGCATGGTTGGCATAGCAAGTAACTTCCACACTTTAGTAACTGTTTTCAGCTGCATCAAAATAGGTCTCCACAAATCCGGAGATATTCAAGTATAGCGCACCATGGGCATTGCGCCCTGTCATGTTGCTGACTTACTAATTTTTTTACTACAGAATGAGTTATTCTCATATAGTTCCGACTGATATTAGGAAAGAATTCTTAATGTACCTAAAACATGTTTTTAATATGATGGATAACAATAACCATTCAAATTCATTATTGTTTTATTTATAAAATTTGCTGGTTATAAAACTGCAACAATATTTTATGTATTGCACAATGTTGTGATCTGTTATTTCATCATTTATTTAATTCTTGTGATAAGTCCAACCATGTTCCTCAGAGAAATATCTCTGAGAAACATGGTTGGACTTACCACTTATCATCTGCCTAGCCTTTTCTCAACAATGTTGGGGTCGGCTTCCAGTCTAACCGGATGCAGCTGAATACCACTATTTTACATGGAGCAACTGCCTATCTGAACTCCACAACCCAGTTACTGGGTAATGTATGTAGTATTACCCAGTAACTGGAATCATGGAGGTAACTGGTGGTCAGACTTTCGGGCTTCTGACGACCAGTAACAACTGTCAAAGATCTACAAATGACAGTCGGGACCAACGGCATAACATGCTTTCGGAGGCATGGTAAGCCGTTAGCTAAGTATCCTACTACCATTATCAAAAGCAAATGTTAGTGAGGATGTATGTATGGATGTTTGTTACTCTTTCACGCAAAAACTACTGAACGGATTTGAATGAAATTTGGCACACAAATAGTTTATAATCAGGAATAATACTTAGGATAATTTTTATCCCAATATTCCCACGAGATCGAATCTTACGCGGGTGAAACCGCGGGGCGCAGCTAGTTTAATAATAAATTGGGAACAAAACTATATTGGTTTTTTGCTTACCTGACACAGTCACAAAGTTCATATTCTGAGGCATCCATGCCAGGTCGAAAACAGCATTGTTGTGGCACTGGAACCCTTCCAATGTGCTAGCAGTCTTTACACTGGATGTATCCTGTAATCAGAAATTACTACGATGCACTGAGCATACCCAATCATTGTCTCCAAAACGATGAGGTGGAGTGCACATAGGCCTACTTACCTGAATAGCAACTCTGCCATCCTCGTTCGCAAGAGCAAGAATGTGTTCGTAACCGGGAGCCTCCGAGAATCGGCACGCAAATATCGGGGGATCCTGGTCGAAGCTAGCCGCTATGTTCGCATTCTGCAGCCCATAGAATGATTCCTCGCTGTCGACCACCAGCCGCTTCAAAATGTTGTCATAGTTAAGCCGACAATCTGCAAATGACCCACACGTTACTATCATTATGTTTTTGTTGTACATTTTTTATTACGATCCAGATACTTTTTCTTTATTTACTTACAAATGCCAAGCTGACGATCAATCAAACACTGAATATCATTCATTTTCACGCATTTCCAATTTGCACAGTAAAATCACAATAACATCGTTGCAGTAACGCTATATCAAAGAGTAAAACAATATAATATTGTAGTGTAGAGAAAACAATATAATATTGTAGTGTAGAGTGTAGTGTAGTGTAGTAGGTGTAGACAACTAGACAAGGTAAAGTGAGCTGTGAGTGTACACAACTGACAATGACAACATTTGACAAGAACCGGTATGGCGCGAAAAAGTGGGAAAGGTGGAACGTACCAATGAGCATGTACAGAATGCTAGAATTCTCTGTCCACGGGTGGGACTGGGAAATCGAAACGTACCTAACGTCAAATGATGCAAATATAACGTTTTGTTACGCATATTTGTAGACCGTATATTTTGATAAAAAAATATCAAATTATTTTATTGTATTTCAATGAATTCCTTAGCATCATTTTTATTTTGGAGATGATTAAATGTTGTTTCCATATGTTTTGCAAATTATCCTTTATTCTATTTATGCATATATCATAGACAATAATAAGTGTGTTGCTGTTCGTTTTGTTGATCCTATATATTTATACGGTGCCCAATCCAGTGTTGCTAATATAATTCGGTATCCAATTTGCGGTCTTCTGATTCGTTGAATTTTTTGACATATCTTATATTCTGAAAGATGTCTGTGGTAAAATTCCAAGCTAGCTCTGCTTTACTATTTTGTTGTGGTGAATTCGGAAGAGAAATAAAAATTTAAATTTATATTTATCAAACCAACCTTGCATAACCGGCAGAGTTTGGACTAAACGGTCATCAATATTGTATTGTTAGTTTTGACGTTTGTTTCTAGTAGTGTTTTAACAAGAAATGTCCGTTAAAACTTGTGTAATATAACTGGGCGCCGTGCCGCTTGGTTTTCCTCCCGATACGTATATCTCAGAAGTGTAAGTTTCTAAGTAACGAGAGAATTGAAGAGAACGACTTTCAGTAACGTGGGCCTTAAAAAGTAAGTATTTGAATGTTGGAGTTTGTTAGAAGTTCGTTACGTGGACACAAATGATGAGGTAAATGTTAATATTTCAGGTGTATGGAATGTGAGGCTTACGTGGAAAATGGAAGAGGTTAGCTGTAGCTGGCAGCACGGGAAGTTAGTGCTGAGCGGTCGCGCGGGCAGCTCGAGCGCGGAGCAGGCAGCGCGCGCGTGCTCGTGGTCGGGCCCGCTGCGCCTGCTGGCGTGCCGGCTGCGCGCGCACTGCGCCGCGCTATGGTGCCAGCTCACCAGGGCCTCGCCGCCGCCCGTGCTCCGCCAGCTGACATTCCCTTTATGAGCAACATGGATGAAATATCTTATTGGATTTGCACCAAGCGGGCACCATGCCTGATGAACTATGACAGTGTCAAAAAACAGAATGAGCAAGCACAGTGTTCTAAAAGTAAACCTAAAAGTGTTCCCAGTGCTGCCGAGGTGCCTTCACCCAGGAAAAAGAAAAAGAGGAAGCTATCTCTACTAGAAGATGACTCAGGCTCTGCAGATAAGCAGCAAAATGTATATTTTGACACATCTCAAAAGCAGAAACAGACTGTGATGAGTAGTTGTAAGTCTGATACACTAGGATCTGACTTGGACTTTAATATTAAAAATACCTCTGTGCAAGGCAAATCAAAGAGATCAAAACATCAGAAAAATAACAGAACTTTGCACAAGAAAAATAAAGTGATCACGTCAACACCCAAAGTGATGCATCTGAGGAGGAGCTTGAGGCAAGCTCAGCAAAGTCTTAACAACAACAGCCAATTTAATAGTTCCTTTGAAATATTTAATAATAGTCTTGTGAATGGTAATAAACATAGTCAAATAGAACGTAAATCACCTGACAAGCTGAAGAAGTCGCCAGAACTACTTGCAGGTGGGGACCAGACTGTGGACAATAAGAAGAACACCTTTCTTAACAAATCTAAGAATGACATCCTCAATGGACAATTTGAAGACCTCAGTGATGTGTCTGGGTTTACAGCCAACTATATTAGGTCTACAAAACTGCAGTCAACTAAAACTCCTAGAAAATTAAGATGTAAAAACAGTAGGAACCTGATGAAAGAATCATGCCAAAGTGTGCAAAAAGACAACACATTGGTTGTCTGTGTGAACAAGTCTATGAACACTGGTATACAGAAGCCAGCTGCTCTGAACTGCAGCACAGAGTCTGAGAATGTGATAAACTTAATATCCAAGAGCATTGCCAAGTCTGCTAGAGTAAGCAAGGGCACATCTTTACTCAAGTTCATGGATGCCAAGACAAATAAAAGTGTAAAGGAAGCAGTTGGCAACAGTAACCTAGATAGCAACAGGACTAGAGCTAAGGGCAACTTGAATGTGTCATTCCAAACACAAAGCACCACATCACGGTATCCAAAACGGAGCAGAAATCATACAACACCAGATGTTGTAGAAGAGAATCCAGGAGATGAAAAACAGGCAGATAAAAGAAGGAAAATTAGTAAAAATTCAAGTGATTTTAACAATTCAGATCGGAAGGAGAATCCTGAAGCTGCGGCAGTGTCTAGAACCAGAAGTGGCAGGAACATTGGCTTAACATTAAGGCATCCTGAGAACTCAGTTTTAGTTATAAGTAATTCTACAGAGCAGGTCAGTTCCATGGTAAGCATGAATGTGGCCAGCCCTCGCACAGAGCAGAGAGATAAACTGAAGAAGAAGAAACGGATCACAAGGCATTTACGTTCAAAGAAAGCCATGGAGAAACAAACTAGTTTACATAGAGACTCTCGAAGAGACAAGAGCGGTTTTGCTGCTTGCTTCTCAGACAGTGATGATGATAGTGAACCATTAAAGCATAGGAAATTCTTCTGTGCTTAAAACTTTAAAAGACTTATTGCAGGCTTCCTTGCATATTTACTTTTAACATTGTATTGTTAGACATATGAATTAGCACAAGTACACACTTCATGTACAGGGGTAGAGAGTAAAGAATGTTGTAAAGTATACATGAATCATTTATTCACTTACTGATTAAATTAGATTAAGGACTTCTTAAAACTAACCAGACACATTCTGTCTTATTACAAAACTAGAATTTTAACTTTAGTTCAGGCTTGAACCTTCCAGCCAGTTTGCGGATTTCAGACTTAGAATGCATTTTGTAATGGGTGCATTGTCATTTTCATTAATTAATTAGATAAAAAGGAATCAATTAACAATCTAATTAGATATAAAATTATACATTCCGAATAAAATGCAAATAATGCTCATATTACAATGAATTATTGTTAAATGTTGGCTGACTGATTGCCCCAAAAATTTGACAACTTCATATCAGACTTGGGTTGAGTTTAGCTGATTACGATGTTCTAATTTAATCATTAAGCTCATATATTTTCTTTCCTCTGCCCTGGTTGGACTTCCATCGCTTGACAAGACTAGAATTGTATAAATTTGCTCAGTGCCTGTATTGAAATGAAATGAAATGATTTATTTCTGTAAGTAGGTTCGTACAAACACTTTTACATGTCAATGTTTTTTTTATTTTTATTCAGTTTTTTTTTTTTTTAACTAGTTGAGTTCGGCGTATCCTATCTGACTACTCTGAGAAGAAAGTACCGAAACAAACTCAGAGGTCACAGTCTCTTTTAAAGTCCAGACATAATCTTGGTCAGATCATATGAAGACCACGTAGAATCAATGTCTGAGATGGTCT
>VKGM01014247.1:0-10497 GCA_007844875.1 Busseola fusca | reverse complement strand
CTACAAACCAAGCCAAAAACTCCACAAAAAAAAAAAAATAATACCTCTACAACCATTTAATAAGGAATGCAAATAAAATATAATGAAAGCAAAAATGAAAGTGATTTTTTTTTTAGGATATAGATTTCGGATACATACGTTCAAAATATCAGATTATTGAAATTCCATCTAGTAGTCCTGAAGCAAGAAATTTTGTTTTGTGTAAATTAATAAATACAATATTTCAAATTACGGCATAATATTTTAAATTCAATATTTTTTATAAACAAAGTTTTATAAAAAAAGTGAACAAATTCTGATCTTCAAAACGCAAGTGTCAAGGACATATACCTATGTGTCTTGTTTATCTGTCTTCTTTCCACATACTGGGTACAAAAATACATTTCTATTTTAGTTCGAATGGGTATTTGAGATGAACCAACCAGCGTTTACTAGAACAATCTTTAAAGCTGAGTATATAAGTGTTGCCGGAGTAATATCGACGTCTTAAGTATAATTTATCTGGAAGAGACGATGGGTGTCCATAGCGACGAAGCTGAAACTTACAAGAATAAAGGAAACGAAGCCTTTAAGGTTGAAAACTATGAAGAAGCAATATCCTTTTACAGTAAGGCTGTCGACCTCGCTGAAAAGGACAGCCGTGACTTATCTACTTATCTGAAGAACCGCGCTGCCGCTTATCTGAAGATGAAGGACTACGATAAAGTTATAAAAGACTGCGATGAAGCCTTACGAATTGTTCCGGAAGATCCAAAAGCCCTATTTCGACGGTCACAAGCCTTGGAATCTTTAGAAAGGTTTGAAGAAGCTTACCGTGATGCTAAAGCAATATTTACTGTAGATCCTACAAATAAGGCTGTGCAGCCGGCACTATCACGCTTACACACAATCGTACAGGAAAGGGCGAGGCAAAGTGCACAAACCAGCAATAAGGTGGAGCAAATGTTTAAACTTGCCTTTAACTTGCAGGAAGATATTGAAAAACGAGAAAAAGCCATTTCTAACCTTGTAGTACTTGCTAAAGAAAATGCAGGTGCCGAAATAATGCTAAAAAATGGTGTTGTTCACAAAATACAACAGTTACTTAAAGTGGAGAAGCATCCTGAAATATATATTAACGCAGTGAGAGTTATTAGTCAACTCTGTAAGAGAAGTGTTGAGAGGACAAAGGCAGTGATTAAGATTGTTGGCATACCCTGGCTGCTTGAAGTCATTGACAGTGAAAATGAAGAGAGGGTTAATGCAGCGCAATACTGTCTTCAAGTTTTACTAAACACTTTTTCTGGAATGGATAACAAGAAGGACTCCAAACCAGATCCAACACTATGTGAAGAATACAAAAGTGAAATAGACACTCTACTTACCTGTTTAACTTACTCTATTACAAACAGAGTAATCAGCGGACTTGCTAGAGATGCAATTATTGAATTAATCATGAGAAACTGCCACTACAGTGCCTTAAACTGGGCTGATAGGTTTGTAGAAATCAAAGGATTGCAGCGGTTGCTTGAAGTTTGTAGTGAATTAGAGGAGTACAAATACGAATCATCATTGAACATCACCCCTTCATCTAGAACTATATCTGCTGCTTGTCTGGCAAGGGTTTATGAAAATATGTATTACGATGAAGCCAAAGAAAAATTCAACCATCAAGTTGATGACTTTGTAAAAGACAAACTTATGTCACCTGATTTGGAATCTAAAGTTAGGGTAACTGTAGCTATAACCTCTTTGCTGAGAGGTCCTTTGGATGTTGGAAACTATGTTATTTCTAAAGAAGGTATTATTGAAATGATATTGGTCATGGCTCAGACTGAAGATGTTCTTCAACAAAAGGTTGCTTGTGAATGCTTAGTGGCTGCTGCATCTAAGAAAGATAAAGCTAGAACTATAATCAATAAAGGAGTAGACATCTTGAAGAAACTATATCAGAGCAAAGATGATGCTGTAAGAGTGAGGGCATTAGTTGGTCTGTGTAAGGTTGGCAGTTTTGGAGGTGATGATGCATCGGTGCGCCCTTTTGCTGATGGTTCTACTAGAAAGTTAGCAGAAGCTTGCAGGAAATTCCTTGTTAACCCTGCTAAAGAAAACGATGTTAGAAAATGGGCTGCCGAAGGGCTTTCATACTTGACTTTAGATGCAGATGTGAAAGAACAACTAGTAGAACATAAAGCTGCACTTCATGCTCTTATTGAATTAGCTAAAAGTGGTGATCAGTCTTGTCTCTATGGTGTTGTTACCACATTAGTAAATCTGTGCAATGCATATGATAAACAAGAGCTTATGCCAGAAATGATGGAACTTGCAAAGTTTGCCAAACATCATATACCAGAGACACATGAACTGGATGACCCAGATTTCATTAACAAAAGAATTACAGTATTAGCTAAAGCTGGTGTAACTACTGGTTTAGTTGCATTGGCCAAGACTGAGAGTCATAATTCTAAAGAATTAATTGCCAGAGTATTTAATGCTATTTGCGGCTTGCCAGAACTTAGAGGAATAGTAGTGCAACAAGGTGGAGCAAAAGTGTTACTACCAATGTCTTTAGAAGGCACTCCAAATGGTAAAAAGCAAGCATCTCAAGCTTTAGCACGTATTGGGATAACCATTAATCCAGAAGTTGCTTTTCCTGGCCAACGTAATTTGGAAGTGGTTAGGCCTCTTGTGGCTTTACTACATCCTGACTGCACTGCTTTGGAAAATTTCGAGGCCCTCATGGCCCTTTGCAATTTGGCTGGAATGAGTGAATCTACTAGAAACAGAATACTAAAGGAAGGGGGCCTAACTAAAATTGAGCATTATTTGTTTGAAGATCATGAAATGTTGTTAAGAGCAGCAACACAGTGTATTTGTAATTTACTGCAATCTGAGGATGTTCTCAAAACCTATGAGGGCAACAATGACAAAACAAAGTTTTTGTACATTTTGTGTCAAGAAGAAGACACGGACACAGTAATGGCAGCCGCAGGGGCTTTGTGCATTCTAACGTCTCAAAGCAAAGCTTGCTGCCGAAAATTATTGGATGTTCAAGAATGGCCAGAAACATTGCGGTGCTTGTTAGCTAATCCAAACAAAGAAATTCAGTTCAGAGGCACATACTTGCTAAATAACATCATTTCTGGCGATAAAGATATTGCTGCAAAAATATTTGAAACTGACATAATGGAAATATTAATGGCTTTGACGAAATTAGAAGATCCGGAACTGAAAAGGACTATTGAAAACGCTCAAAAATGTCTTGATGCAGCTGAGAAAATGGGAGTCATCAGAAAGCCTGGTGAAGAAACTTTGGCAGATCCATTTAAAGAAGCTGAAGCTATTGAAGAAGCATAATAAAAAGAAGTAACAAGTGTGTTTTGTATTTTGGTGGAATAGTGTGAACATGATTTTATTGTTGGTTTTGTTCGACTATGTTCAAAAGTGTATGTCTATTCAAGTGAACTTAAATGTTTAATTTTATACTGTTTGAATTATTGTGCTGTACCTACTTATTATTGTAAGAAATTATTTATAAGAAAAAACGTTCTTTTTATTTATGATTTTATTTTACAAATAAACTAAATATGTATAACTACATACTCATAAATTATTTTATCCTTATGCATCTTCAAATTTGGCTCCAAAAGATAACGTTTCGGCCCACCAAAAACTGCCGCACACGCTATCATGAGATTATCAACAAAGTTAAAAATAACTGTCTCGCGATGTTTTCCTTCACCGTTTTATGAGCAGTGGTGATGAATTAAACTGACAAAATTCTGGTTTTGGACTTATGATTAGCGCTAAGAGAACCCATCAATCAATCAATATTACCTATAGTAGATCTCGTAGTGTCTCTGAGTCCTGAGTTTCAAAGTCCCGCCAGAAAGAGTAAGAGAAAGTCCCGCACTTTAAGTGATGCAGGCGGGCGGGGTTTACTCAGATAATTGACCGAGTGACGGCGAGATACAACATGCATGTATGTGTCTTGTCACTTTTTAGAACCGCTGACCACGACTCTTCTTCGGAACAATGTCGTGTTTCATCAATTTATTATGCACGGTGTGGAGGCTTGTTTGCCCACCATGCGCTACCCTTCTCTTCATAATTGTACCTTTATAAAAAAATACATATGCCCAATTATATTTCATATTTTGACTCGTTTTGACCAAAACTGTAACAATACCCTATATATTCTTATACTCTTTGCAATAGACTATAAAATTTATTTTTTTCAAAATTCCCGCTTTTTTGTTTTAATATTTCTACACTATAAATACCGCGTCCTTCCCCCACTAAATTCCCTCCCTTTCCCACCATTTTTAAGTTAAGGTTATTTAATAAGTCACGATGCCGCCATTTTCTATTAACGCTTATTACAGCTAGAAATAGTTTATTAAACAAGATTTTGTTCCTAATACTCATAGTTTTTATCTGGTTTTTCGTAGTAAATATTTAGTGAAGCATAATTTTTCTCATGAAATAAAATTAATGTAAGCGGTTGTTAGTCTGCTTCGGAACGTGACATATTAAAAATCTTTTGAAATGACAGCTTGATTTGGTTTGGTTTCCGCTACTGTGCTATTGTGCTATTTTTCGGTTTTTGATACGAAAATCATCAGAAAATGTCAATTTCTACTGCTACAGGTATATATCCCAACACAGAGTATACTTATTTGTATAAATTAACTATAATCCTTGCGTGTTTACCATCAAACCTGATAGGAGTTGTTTTTTCGGAGAAATGCCATGGAATCCCATATGGCGGTCCATACTCCACATGATTTAATGACGCTATCTGATAAATGAAAATATGTTTTTTCATGAATCAATTCATAAATGCTAAATTTGATACTCCAAACATGAGTTTAATCATGCAATCGTAAACGTTAAGGTTACTACAATATCTAGATTTTACTGGTCTTTCTAGCGTCTTCGTAATTGCCGGACGCTCACGACTGCCAATATGAGTTAACTTTTAGTTATGTCACATAGCTGTTAATATTAACTTTGTCAAGAAATTTGTATTATGTAGAAACTATACATTGAGTAATGCATATCATGCAAATTAAAACAATTATTTGTTTTGATTGTAAAGGAAATGAGTAAAAATGTTTTCTTAATTGCCTGTGACTGTCATTTTCTTACAGATGAACGTACAGAAGGTGATGATGATACATCACAAGGAAGCCAACCAAAAGATGACAGTAGTGACTCAGAAAATGAAAATGAGAATGAACCTCAGAGCCAAAATGGGGTTTCTCTGGTCCCTGAGGTTCATGAGATCACAAGTGATGATGATGAGGATTGTGTAGTGACTAATGACGATGATGATGATAGTTCAAATTCTAGTACAGATAGTAATGATAGTTCAGACGAATCACAAAGTGAAAATAAAAATGTTGAAGAGAAAAAAATTGAACAACAACATTTAGAGAATGGTGATGAAGAATCTGATATTGAAGAAGTGTCTATGGAGGATCCTCTTAATGAAGCCTCTGGTAATAAGAACAAACCCATAGTAGTCAATGATACTAAAAGCTTGGCTGACTTAGCTACTAAACAATCAAAGCCTAATGGAGATCAGAATAGTGAACCAACCGTAGTCATCATTGACACCAATTCTATTTTGACCACTAAACCACCACCCTCAGCACCCAGCAAGCCATCTACTACCAGCGCTATGGATGCACACAATTTGTGTCAGAGTATTGCAGCCCGTGGCACAACTGTTACTCCAGTGAGTGCTAAAAATACTTCCATGAACAGCAGCACTCCTGCACCGCAACCAAACATACTGCCATCTCTGACTGATGACATGTTTGTTGTTGAAGCACCCTCTTTTATAGTTCCCTATGTATATGAAAAGCCCTCCGTCAAACCTTTTAGGGAATTTGTGGATAAGTTAGGTAAAGAATTGGAAGAACTAAAAATTAAAGAAGAAAATGAAAAGCTTGAGAGAGAAAAAGTAGAAAAAGAGAGAAAGGAAAAAGAGAGGCAGGAAAAGATTGAGAGAGGTGAACAGGAAGAGGAAGGAGAACCTAGTGATACTAAACTTAATGACGCTAAACCTAGTTTAGATGAACCAGTGAAGGATAAAAAGTCTGAGAAAAAACAGAAAAGGAAACGTGGCGAGGAAGATGATGATTCTTGGGATGGAGAGTCCTCCTCAGAATCTGATGATGCCACTGATGATGATGCTATAGTTATCAAAGACAGAGATGATACTATTGATAAGCTTAAAGACCCAATCAGCTTGATAGCTAAAGGTCTCAGTGGTGGCAAACCAGATAGTTATTTTGATTGTTCCCTTGGACAGTTTTTTATCAATGTTGGTATTAATTTAGTGCAAGAATATGTGCAGAGTGATCTACTGAAACATCAAAACCGAAAACTATACAAGGAAAAGAAATCTGGCAGAAGCACTAAAGCTACTGAGGCAGCTATTGCATCACTTACTCAGAACTTGGAGTTCAGCAAGAAAACAAATGCACCTTATGCTCTTGTACAGAGACGCTGTGAGTTTTGTAGTTTTAATACTGAGTCCATGTTAGTTATGGCACATCATTTAGAGGCACCACATATGCGAAATAATATCTACAAATGTAATTCATGTGAGTTTGAAATTCGCAGTCCTCATGATATACTGTTTCACATGGAGGCAGAGCACAACATTAGGGGCAGGTTGGAAAGAGCTCCAGCATACCAGCAGTGTGCTAATTGTCACTTTGAAGATAACAGTAAGACAAAGTTAGCGCGACATCTGATTGCATGTGCAAAGAAATTCAAACCAGATCTCAATTTGGGACCTCCAATAGAGTGGGAGCCACCAGCAAAAATACCAAAACTAACAAGAGCCCGTAACAACATGGTGGGCTCCTATCAGACCAACTTCAATAGGACACAAATGAATATGAACAATCTGAGTCGGCCTCAGATGAATATGGCAAATGTAATTCCAAGCATGCCTATACTTGGCAGACCGCGCGGCCGACCGCCAATCAGCGGCCCGCCACGCCCGCAGCCCGTGTCGGGCGTGCCGATTATACGCAGTGGTGTCATGATTATGCACAACACACCTGCTGTAGGTACCACTATTGCCAATTATCCTATGATACAAAACCAGACCAACAATGCTACACCTAAGATATCAATCACCCCACTTCCACGGGCCCCACAACCATCTTCATCCCAAGCATCACAAAACTCCAAGGCTACCTTTGTCATATGTGAGATCTGTGATGGCTACATCAAGGACCTAGAACAATTGAGGAATCACATGCAGTGGATACACAAAGTTAAAATTCATCCTAAGATGATTTATAACAGGCCACCATTGAATTGTCAAAAATGCCAATTTAGATTTTTCACTGACCAGGGATTGGAAAGGCATCTTCTTGGTTCACATGGCTTAGTTACAAGTTCCATGCAAGAAGCTGCAAATAAAGGCAAAGATGCTGGCAGGTGTCCAGTGTGTGGGCGAGTGTATCAATGGAAGCTACTAAATCATGTTTCAAGGGACCACAATATGACTCTGAAGCCTGCACACCTCTCATACAAGTGCACAGTTTGCACAGCTACCTTTGGGATGTACAAACAGTTTGAGAACCATGTTTACTCAGCTCATAGTGTTGTGGCTAAACGGGTGATGGATAAGAGCAAGCCGCCTGCATCTTCTTCCAAGCCTGATGGTGATTCTCTATTGAAACCACTGAAAATAAGTGATGAGATTACTATTATACCACAGCCTGCAAAATCAACTGTTACTATCACTGCTAAAGGCAAATAACATAAATGTTTGTGGGAGTGTGCAGACTGTACTAGCACCAGTAGACCGACAAGCCTGCTTCCTCCGGATGCACGTCCATTGTATCAAGCAGTATTGTGTAAATAACTTATGCTATATCAACTTATTTAACAATATTAATGGAATACCAGAAGTATGGTGATATTTAGATATTGAATTCTCTATTGATGGTGTTTTATCACAAATTAAGTGTAAATTCAGCAAAGTTGTAAATTCACTGTATGAAACTCTTGCATAAGTAATTATGTGTAACTGTCAATACCACAACACAAAGAAATTATTAAAGCTTTGTCCCTTTTTATAATATGTATTGTTATCATGGTGGGTTGAGTGTTATATGATTGTTTGATTGTCACAAATTAACTAAAATCTTTTAATATGATAATAGTATGGATCTGTATCTTCCTCATTGCTGTATTGTTAGATGGAAAGTGAAGAAGCTACAAAAATTCAATATTTGTCTAATTCCAATACACTCGATGAGTATTTATTTATTTCATTCTCATGTATAATTCTGTTTGTAGTATGCTATTAGCCTGTTCTAGTTTAATTCTTGTATGAATTAAGTTAACAGAATATTTGTAAAAAAATTCTTAGGTAACTACTTTCCAATATGCATGTATATTATTAAATCAATTGATTATAACAGAGTAGGTAAGTTTAGATTACAATCGTAGACACTAATTGTAAGTGAGTACTACTGACCCAAAAATTACCTGTTTTTTTGAATATCTACTACCAACAGTGCTATTGGATACTACCAGAACCGTTGCAATCTTCGTCGTCGGTCTTATTTATTTCTGATCTCAGGTCAACCAGATGGAAGTGTTGATTTGGTAAAAGTTTACTGAATTGTTAATGTACTTATAGAACTGAAAATGATGTATTTTTTTTATTTAATAAAAAGACCACTGTAATTGAAAATATCTTTCATTACTTAATTAAAATTGAGCCATTTTATGCCTTATTAATACACATTGCATTGACTTGCTATAAATCCCGATAGTTATCACATATGAAGAGCTCAATACGAGGCCTTTAGTTAGGTATAGGTCCCGAAAGATAGGGCATAGAGAGGCTTCAGAACTGCTAGTTGATTTTAAAGTCGTTAGATGCATCTCATTTCGCAATGTTTCTGCAAACACCACAAAACTTCATACTGAAAGCAAACACGAGTATGTACATTCAATGACCATTTAATTTTGTACTCTTAGTGGAGTTCATGCACCACCTGGCTAGTTTATATTTTTAACATTTATATTAAGTACTACGACAAAATTGAGAAAGTAATTGACGTCTTACAGACGGTGAGTTGAAGTAAAAAAAAGTTGCAGGAGTAACGCTGCGCCTTTCCACAAGAGAGCGCTAGTGACGCCAGCCATCTACGCCGCACGCGATCGCCATGCGCCATCATGCCATGCCATGACCCCATGACGTCATGCCCTGCTTCCATTGCCTAGCCTGCCATCTGACGGCCCAACAAGTAAAAGTACGTTGCCGGTTGCGGCGCCAATCATATCGATTTAAAACGTGTAGGTACCTCGAAGTCGCATGTACTAGGAGGAGTGACGTTCTATTCATCTGAAAGAAAAAATGGCCCCCAGTTCTACCATTTAAATCGCTCAGGACTCACCGTGTATTCAATTTTGATGAACCATAAATAAAATACAATACTATCGCTAGTTCGCATAACTAGTTAACATTCATAATTCCTGCCTATAGGCTCTAAGTACTACATTTACAAGTTATATTCTCTCCTATAACGAACTTGCTTCGCACATAATTGATATAGGCGCTAAAGACTTGAAGAGCAAGTTTCTGTTCAACAACAATCGACGACGTTAACGAAGAAGACGTCACCCGCAGTTTTCAAAGGTGAGGATTATGTTGTGAAGGACACGCAGTTTGGGAGGTTTCGATATTCGGGTCGCGCTAAGATGCTAAGTGATAACCATCTAGCCTAACCAGCCCAGAACACCGTTTTTCGGATACTACGATCACGAGAGATGAGTGAGGTGTAGTCGGCAGTAACGAGAACCCAGATCCCGTGATTCACAATGGAAGCTTGTATGTACGAGAGGGATGAATTACCTTGGCTCGTAGCTACCTATAGAACCGCTCAGAACAATCTTCTATTTATCTGTGGGGGCGCGCTCATGGGTCTTGGATAGAATGGTCTTTGATTTTATAAGTAAACGTCCCGTATGAGTAAATTTTATTCTTATGATATAGGTAAGTATTCTAATGAGACGCTTGCTCAACTTTGTACAGGGAAAACCTCATTGTTATTTTTTTTTTCATAGTTTTTATGTAATCGTTTTTGTATAATATCTTCTGACGATCCATAACGAGAAGCCCAAAAATTTGCCCGAAAGCCTGTCAACTAAAAGATATTCGCTTTGACTGCCAATCCTGACCGCAAACACAGTTACTTCATGTCTGCAGTCCAAAGAGTAGGGAACTGCAGTCGCTCCATCTAAATTACTGGTATACTTCCTGGTTCCAGTTATACCTTAATTGTAGCTAGGAATTACACAGAAACTTGCTATAATTATTGCTAACTAGCTGCCCCGACTTCGTCCTGTCAAAAGTTATTGGGTGGCCTTTTTTTCTAATTTTTCTCTCCGTAAGAACCATCCTCGTACTTCTAGGAATATTCTAAAAAAAACCGGCCAAGAGCGTGTCGGGCCACGCTCAGTGTAGGGTTC
>VKGM01014246.1:0-10501 GCA_007844875.1 Busseola fusca | reverse complement strand
GGAGCTCTCTCTGCCATACCGTGATTTCTCGCGGCAGCGGTGTTGTGCCCCGGCGTTTTGCCTCCTCTTGCCACTCCCACGTGTGGGCGAGGACTTTGACTTCCAGTTCCCATGACAGTAATCCTGCAAGGAGGCTTGCCGCCTCAGCGGTAACTGTGCGGTATCCTCAGACCATCCGGACGACCATGACCCTCTGGGACGCGATCAGCTGGCGGGTTGGTCGCCACCTCACTGATCGCAACCACATCGGTGCCCCGTAAAGGGCCATGGACCGCACGATCCCCGCGTAGAGCTTCCGGCAGGAGGCGTTTGGACCCCCTAGGTTGGGAAGGCGGTGCCTTAAGGCAGCCCCGGCCCGGTCCAGTCTGGGAGCCTATCATCGGAAGCGCTCCTCGAAGTTTCATGGGCTGTCTAGTACGAGTCCCAGGTACTTCATTGTCGACTTGATGCCGATGTGAACCCCTCTTACCGTTATTTGGGAACCTGATGGTAGCGCGTCCCGAGGGCCATGTAAACACATGGCCTCGGACTTGTGCAAGGCCACCTCGAGTCCCAACTGCCGGATCCTCTCGACGTTTGTCGCAACCCTACGTGTCGCTAATTCGGCCGCCGCCTAGTGTGACCTCCCCTGCGCCAGGACCATCGTGTCGTCAGCGTAACAAACTACGCTGACGCCGAAGGTCGACGCATAGCACCCAGTACTATCCGATGTCTCACAGATGCGGACCCAGGACAGATCCCTGTGGGACACCGCACGACTCTCTCGCCGGTTCCACTCTCCGTGGTGGGTAGATGACGGCCCTGTCTGTCAAATAGGCCTCGACTACCCGACAGAGATAGGTCGGCATCCGGTGATACCAGAATGCCTCCCTGATGCAACTCCAGGGCAGGGGGATGAAGGCATTGGCGATGTCTAGAGACACCGCCAAGATGGGTTATCTTGGTGGTGTCTCTAGACATCGCCCCAGTCCCCAGCATTCCCTGTCGTGAGGGCTCTCACGCGCATGATGGCGTCCACCGTGGAGCGCCCTTGCGGAAGCCAAACTGGCTCTCCGCCAAATCCGGCCCCACCCGTATCAGCCGCCCGACGAGGCGGTCTGCAATGACTCTTTCAAAGAGCTTGCCCACCTAATCGTGCAGCGTAATGGGCCGGTAAGCGGACACAGAGTCCGCGGGGCGCCCCGGCTTTTAGATGAGGACCAGTTTCTCCGTCTTCCAACGAAGTGGGAACTGGCCCCTCTCCAAGCACTTACTAAGTAGCCCCCTTAGTTGAGGCCTGAGAGCCCCCAAGGCCAGGACTCAAGCTTTTCTAAGTAAACCGTCGGGTCCTGGGGCGGTATATTTGGGACTCTGCCTTCGTACCGCCGCTTTTAGCTCTACCTCGGTCACCTCTGGAGCATCCTCGTCGTCGTCGTGTGGTCCGCAGCTGGCACTGCAGGAGTCGGAGCCATGTCTAGAGGAGTATATTCCCCTCGGCAGGGAAACAGAGCGCTCACCACTTCCTCCGGGATGGGCGGAGTTTATCCCGCAAATCCTGTCTGGTGATGACACGCATGCCTGCACGATCGAAGTTTCCAGGAGCACGGCGGTCCACCCGGATACCTGTCAGACCGACGCGCTAGAGGTCTTGGCGGAGACGTCAAACCAGATATACATCGGTATACCCGGAGGTACCACCTCTTCCAGTACGCGCCAGTTGACGACATGTGGCGACAGAGCAAGGCTGGTGAACGAGATGTCCACCACTGCCTCGCCCCGCGTCCGCACAGATGTTGGAACTGAAATTCGGTTTAGGATGACCAGTTCTGTCTCCAGAGTCCAGTCTTCTACCATCCTGCCCCGTGTGTCCGTGAGCCGGGAACCCAAACCCAAATTCTTGGCATTGAAGTCCCAGAGGACGACCACGGGGAGGGATCGGAACGTGACGATGACGACTTTCAGCTCCGCAAGAGAGTTGTGGAACTCGGCGAGAGTTCGTCTCGGGGAGAAGTATACCCCTACCACGACTATCTCCCCAAACCGTGCTGCTACGCAGCCCCGTCCTCTCTTGACCGCATAGAGGGACGGGATACCGGCGGCGGTCGACAAAATTATGGTCACTGAGCCACTCTGGTCCTCCACCCAGTCATCCCTGGGCGGGACAAAGTACGGCTCAGCAATCACGACGATGTTAATCGACCACTGCGCCATGCTCTAGAGCAACAGATCCTGAGCGGCGGCGCAGTGGTTAATGTTCGCCTGGAGGAGGCGTAATGGGGCCATTTATTGGCACTCCATAATCTGAGCCTCCTCCCGAGTCCCCTGTGAGGGCCCAAAAGCAGTGGGTGCGGTGGCGGTGTCGACGGTCGTGGTGGATGCGGTAGTGGCAGTGGTGGCGGCTGCGGCGACGACGGCGATGGCGGCGACGACGATCGCTGCGGTCCACCTACGAGGTGCATTTTACTCCCACGTGTTGGCCCACCTGGCAATGGTAGCACCTCAGAGGTCTGGGTTCCAGAAGTTTCACCTGCGCTGATACCTAGCCCACCAAAAGCCTTCGGCCCTTCCAGGCAATTTTCCGGGCCGCCTACACGGGGCGGCTCACCGTAATGGTTTGAATCCCTGCTCGGCAGAGCACCCTCCAGTACTAACAATGGCGGCCACTACCTATTGCTCCGTCGCAGAGTCGTCCAGACCCAGGATGCGCATGTCAGCGAACTTGGTGGGTCTGGACACTCGAGCCTCGTCTGCATCAAGGGACGCCCTTAACCTTTCAGCCAGAGCGTCAGCAGTCGGGCCGCTGGCCACACCAGGGGCCTCCAGGATCCGGGCCCCGGTCGCGGTGACCCTGACCCGGAGGCTCTCTGCATCCCCGAGCTCCCGGAAGTCCACGGCCGCCCTCGCCTTGGCAAGAACGTCGCGGTAGGAAATGCCTTCACCGCTTCCGGCTGTAGCGTAATGACTACAGCTACGGACTTCGGGGCACGAAGCCTAGCCGCGACGCGTCGCTCTTTGCGCCGCTGCTGCTTTCTGGCCAGCCCTGCAGCCTTGCCCGCCTTCCTTTTCTCCCCGGCTACTTACCAATTGGCGTCGGCCGGAGGGGACTTAGGAGGCGGTGGGGTCGACTGGCCACCGCAGGCGAATATCCACCCTTACATTATTGACAGCGCTACAACCCGGACGAAGCCTTTCCCCTCGCGTTTTATACCGCGTACATCGAAGGACTGGAATAATTTGCCTGCGGCGGTCTTCCCGTCTGATTACAATTTAAGTGTCTTCAAGGCTTCAAGATCAACAATTGCATCACTGCTCACTGCGGCGGCAGCGGGATCGCGGTCAAACACTATTTGTTTACTTTTTTTATGTTATACATAAAAAGAAAAGAAAACAAATCCAGCAATATATTAATGTTTCAAAAATTGCTTCAATAATTTATACTCGAACACTCAGACTTTTTGCTGCCTATTAATGTAGAAAAGGGTGTTCAATAATAATTAACTCTGGTTACAGGCTCTTGAACCTTTGTCAGGATGGTAAAACTAAATCATTCGATGAACATGCTAATGGATGTGCTAAATCAGAAGCTATCAACGTTTTGTTCCTCCAAAAAGCGAAAAATGCTTTAAGGTAGAAATCCTTTCAGGTTTATTTGAATCATATACGATTTATTTTTGGTCATACGATAAACATCCATTTTTATAAAAAAAAATAGGTTATATGCCGATGTGCTGCACGCTAAATCAGAGTTTACGTCTATATTGCCTGGTGAAACGGGCCCTCAATTTGGATTCCTGAGAGACATCAGTAAATCAGTCAGTTTCATTAAGAACTTCTACGAGGAAGCACGAATTCCGCCTCAAGCCATCGAATATGTAGAAGCGTGTGGCTGTGGTTAGTACTAACACATAAATTAAATTTTAAATAACACAAAATTCACACACCTGGATCACACACCATTGTGTCCATATTGACTCATCATAAAAAGAAAGTTGTTATATTACAAGAATATTAAATTTTTCACATAAGCAAAATAATGGACATCAAAGAATAACGTTAGGGCAGCTGAATTTAATCTGGATTAAATTGAAAAACAAACCTAAAGAATAACCCAATTAATTAATTTTACAGCGTTACCAGAGGCTGATAAGACGGAGTTGAAAGCTATAGAGGAGGTGTTCTGTAACGACAAACGAGATCCTCTCCTGGTAGGCAGTGTTATGTCCAACATTGGTTACAATGAAGCTGCGTCAGGTATCACTGCTATTACAAAGGTAAGCTTCGCCTCGGAAGAATATATTATTTTTGGGCAAGAAGAGAGAGTCTTAAATGAGACACCTTTGCGTTCAGATTTCAAATATCCTGAAACACTTGAAGTCGTAGGAAATTAGATTAGGTTTTAATAGATGCTGTTCTTTTATTACACTGCTACAGGTCCACAAAGACTCGCCTATTCTTCTTCCTGATCACTTACAATACAAGGGTGCAACATTCCGCCAGTGTTTTAGTTTTGTAGGTTCACACTAATTATTTATCTAGGGTAACTAGTGTGCATCGAATAAACTAAAACAGTAGGGGAATTAACAGGCGACAAACAATAGCTATTATTTAGAAGAGTGATGGCTATCTGTAGACTAAGTTATGAGCAGTTCACCATGATATTAGTTGAAAAAGTTTTTATTTAAATAATAATAAATTACATAAATTGACCCGCAGGGCAGCATATGGCAAGCTATTGGGCAGTAGCGACCCCACGGACCCTATCTCCCGTGAGAAGTCTTGTTCCTCACTTCTGGCTTGACTGGAGTGATCAATGACGAGGAACAGAGCTCCCACCTCACACATGCCTTTATTGGCCGACTGGAGTGATCAATGAAGAGGAACAGAGCTCCCACCTCATACTGACCTTTATTGGTCGACTGGAGTGAACAATGACGAAGAACAGAGCTCCCACTTCATTCTTGCCTTTATTGGCCGGCTTGAGTGGAGATTCGCAAGAGCAAACGTGCTTGGGGGAAGGAAGTATTCCAATAAGATGCTGATAGGTCTTGACCGTACTTCCGGGATTGTCCTGATAGCCGTGGAATACCTCTCCACTCCTCAAACACCTCCATACATTTTGCCCCCTTGTTGCTACGACACTATGTGCTAGCGGCCGTTTTCGGGGGCCCATCATTGAGTGTGCAAGTTGGGTGACTTGCACATTTACCTATGTATATTTATGTATTACATTGGTCAGGCAGGGGACATAGTTCTTTCATAGTTTAAGGTAACCAATCCATCAAAACCACCCAAACCCATAGTCCAATATGTTTTATTTCCATGTTCTTCAATAGTATTGCGTCGACAGGGGGTTGTCCTTGGGTGCACTTGCATAGAGCATATAGGGATAACCGTCAGGTGGTGCCTCCTCATCATTTAAAATTGTTTAAAGGGCCTCTACGAGTTGACTTTGGCCCCTCGTACGCCTTCTAAAGGTCCGAGATCCAAGGGTCTCGAGATGTCTCTAAAAATAAAATTGGTTTGTTGCTGGTTGGTCGACTCTTCGCGTGACCAGAGGGCTGGCCTATTTTTTGGCCAAAAAATCAGCATTGCCGTACAACGTGGCAATGCTGCCAGCCTTTTGGGCACGTTTCCTGTTGACAGGATACGGATGAATTTTTTGGTGCCCTTTAATTACTTCCCTTCCTTTTTTATATACATGTTTGTTGCTACAGAAACAAGTGCGTAAAAACGATGTTTGGACCGTTGTAGAATAAAATAGAATACTCTTTAAAATGTTTTTTTTTTTTGCCTTATCTACTACATATATATAACATTCTCGTGTCACAATGTTAGTTATTATATTCCTCCGAAACGGCTTGACCGATTTTTATAAAATTTTGTGTGCACATCGGGTAGGTCTGAGAATCGGCCAACATCTATTTATTTTTTTATTTTATTTTTTTTGTGGCCCGACAACGTTTACCCGGTCGCTAGTATTACCACATAATTTACAGACAAATATAGAGGATTTATAAAGCGTGACACAATGGATAGTATTTATCGCTAAGAGCGATCTTTCAAAGAAAACCCTTGTAATGAATCAGTAAAAGTTAAATCACAATTTTCTTCTCTCTCCCAGGTATTACTTGGCTACCACACTGGTCAGATAGCTGCCAACTTGCACTGCGACAATCCACGCCAGGATATAGTTGCTCTGCGTGATGGGCGCATGCGCATCGTCACCGAGCACCAGAGCTTCGGCCGCTCTTACGTTGGCATCAACGGCATGTCCGTCACCGGCGTCAACACACACGTGCTGCTGCATGGACACTATAAACCAAAGGTATAAAAACAAATCTACCTTGTTAACTTGTGGCCTATGCAACATTTCTTCTCTCTTTCATATACATATATCTACATTTCATTAAATGTCGTCTCACATTCAAACCCTTTCTACCCTCATCTCGTTGTTCACAATACACCCAATTTTGTTTTTTTTTTCTTTTAGTATAGAATAGAATATTCTTTGTTATATTTGCTATTCCTATAGCCATTCATATTACTATTCATTACCTTAGCATTACCTACTGTAGCTTTACTTTAAATAAATTACTGGAAATAAAGACAAGTTTTTCATAACCGCAATGACTTTGTCTTTCAGGACCCCAACCGCTACAAGTCGAGCATTGCTCATCTAGTGACTATTTCGGCAAGACATGAAGCAGCGGTTACTCATTGTCTTGGCGAGTTGAAAGCCAACCCCATAGACCCGGAACAGTTGAGGCTGTTGCACAACATACACCAGACATATAGTGCCGGTCATTTGGGCAGAGGATTCGTCATTCTACGTAAACACTTACTTATACATTTTTTTTATGAATTTGAATTCGCATCTATATTAAGTAGTGGCCAGTGTGTTGCCCAGCTTAAATGGAAGTGGTGGGAGTGGAAGGGCTTAAAATATCTTCAGGCTAATTGAATTCGACTCATTTCCAAAGTTCTGCCAGAGGTGGCAGTAAATGAAGCGGAAAAGGCCAAGGGACATTGTATTACTGAAGCCGGTGTCACCTTACTAAAGCACATATTTACAGCGTGGGACTCCTTCCAGGCCCAAGATGCCATAGGAATCTTTTGTGACCTTTTCAAGGCTAGAGTGAATAGGCTAATAATAAACTAGTGCGTTTTACCATCAATGATTGCATGACTGCTTACCATCAGGCGGGATTGCAGTCAAGCTTAACTGCGACTAGTGTTTATAACATAAAATAGACCTCTCCAAGGAATTTGACTGCGTCAATCACGAAACCTTACTTTTGAAACTTGAGCAGTACGGAAAAGGTCAGCTTGCGCTTATTTTAGTAAAATCTTATTTAAGTAAACGCACTTGCTTTAAAAGTAAAAACCGGCCAAGTATGAGTCGGACTCGCGCACAAAGGGTTCCGTACCATTATCTATAAAAATTACGTTTGTTGTCTGGGAGCCAGGGGTCCCATACAAGAGACGTGATTTAAAAAAAAAAACAAATATTTTTTTGCACAATATTGAGTGTTTCATCACGTTATTTTAACATCATGGACTTCTTATAGGTTTTCCTATAATCTATAAGTAGAAAACTAATTGCTGTATTTTTTTAAAAACTTTAGGTTCAGTATAGTTTCGGAGATGATTTCTGTCTATTTTCTTAAATAACTTTGAAACTGTTTATTTTAAAATTACAAAAAAAAATACCTTTAAGATTTTCATAAAAAGACTTTTCATTTGATACACGATGCAGTTTTCAAAATTTTTTTCTTGAATTTTTCCCTTTCCCCCCAAAAATGACCTTTCATACACAGATTTCATCTATTTGTTTCACACCTCTACGTTTTGGTCGTAGAAATTGATATGTGTACCAAATTTTAAGTTAATCCGTCTACTAGATTCGGAGCTACTTGACAGTGAGCGACTGACAGACAGACACACGAGTGATCCTATAAGGGTTCCGTCTTTTTATTTGGACGTAGGGTTCCCTAAAAATGTATATTTCTCAAACTCGAAATTAGGTCTTTTCCTTTTTTTAGTATACATTAATGATCTACCTCATTTATTAAAAAACCACGCTGCTTGATTGCTGACGATACTTCCTTATTTTTTAAGATAAATAGACGTGCATCAAATCATGACCACGTAAATAACGCCCTACTGTAGGTATATTATTGGTTCACAGCATAATTTGGTATTAAATAGGAAAAAAATTAAATACATAAGATTTGCATCCGAATGTTCAAAAGAAATGATTGTGATTAATATACGGATAGAATAGTATTCAACGAAGATAAACTAGAATTCGTCGATAAAGCTATTTTCCTGGGGGTCACGCTCGACCCAATTCTGCAATGGGGTCCTCATTTAAAGACTCTTGCATGATGGCTAAGTTCAGCAGCTTATGCTGTACGAAAAATCCGTCAATTAACTAATGTAGATACTGCAAGGCTAGTCTATTTCAGTTTCTTTCATAGTAGCATGTTTTACGGTGTTTTACTATGAGTACGGGCTACAGATATAAAGTCCATTTTTGTTCTGCAGAAAAGAGCAATCGCAAGCGCGATTCTCAAAGGGAATTGTTTAAAGATATTAACATCATGACGGTACCTTGTCATTATAGCTATCAAAGCATCATGTAACTACGTAAGAACAAATTTAATTATTTTCAGTAAAAAAAGTGAAAGACACAATTATAGGACTAGAAATAGGGACCAATTAGTTCATACTTGCTTCCTGATTTCATACTTGCTAAAGTAGATTCATCCTTCATGGGCTACTGTTTAAAATGTTACAATGAAATTAATGTCCACCTACTCCCAATAAATGAAACGAAATTTAAATTTTGTATTAAATGCACACTATGTAGCCAAGCATTTTATAAGTTAGGGGATTACATCGCTGACAAAAAACTTTGGCTCAACACTGGTCTTGCTCCTCAGGGGTCCATAAACTACTACTACTGCTACTTTCACTATTCGGAAACATTGTTGAGGCTGCTGAACATTGGAAAAAAGTATATTCGCATTATATAGATTCCATTTCTTAGTATTGCAGAAGTGTGCTATGCAATTGCATAGCACACGTGTGAGTACCATATACTTGCTGTTAAACTACCATTTACTGGAAACGTCTTTCATTAACATATATGTGCTCTGGCGGTTGAGAATATGTCATGCTCACTCTAATCTCTTGCTAGTAGTGGCGTGTGTATTGGATCATTAAATTCCCTTAAAAATGGTTAAGCTGCTAAATGCAGCTGATTCATAGGTTATGTTCGTGAAAGGGCGCCGTCAGTGGGGGCTGGTCATCTCTTAGTTGCCAGGGATTATTGTAATTTCTGAGTTGTTTTTATGGCACGCTTTTAACGTGCACCACTTTCTACGTTGTTCTTTCATGGATAAATTCATCATGAGTGATGTCATTAAATATTTTCATGTTGCGCCGACCCAAAATAAATTGAGATAAGGGCAAGAGAATGATGGAGTTTCTTGCCCGTTCTTCTCCATAGTTGCCTATTGGAATAGGCAACTAGCTTCATCGTTCTGATTGATCGACCTTCAGACAATTGAAAAATGCCTCTAATTGGTTTATTTGAAATAAATGCTTTTATTTTAGTTAGACACATTTAAAACCTAAAATAACACTAATGTTTTGGCAAACTAGTTAATTAAACATATTATCTTGTTACCTACATTTTTTTTTTCTAGAGACGGACGAAGAACAGAATACCGTATGTTTATCTGAGAAGTCCGAGTACTTCGACGACGTCCGGCGGCCGCTGTGGTTCGTGTACAGTGGGATGGGCTCACAGTGGGCTGGCATGGGCGCGCAACTTATGCGCATACCGATCTTCGCTGCTGCTATACAACGGTACTCACATATCTGAAGAATTTAAAGAATCACTGTGCATATGACACATTCTAATCGCTTATATAAATTATTTGCAGCTGCCACAAAGTTTTAGAGCCAAAAGGACTCAACATTGTTGATATAATAACGTCCCCCAATGAGAACTTTGACAACATTTTATATTCGTTTGTCGGAATAGCCGCTGTACAAATCGGCTTGACTGACATTCTCAAAGAACTTGGACTCGTGCCCGATGGAATCATTGGTAAGAAATAAATTCATTGATAAGGAATGTAAAAAAAGTTTATTAGGGCGATGGACGATAAACAGGCCTCATTTTCTAAGAATAAAATTAAATGGCAATGGGGTACCATTCAGGCTAGATACAATGTATGATTTTATAATTGTCTGGCTGTTTCGAATAGTCTTGCAGATCTGTTTGTAATATACAGACCTAGATCTTTTTATTAACATTTCTCTTAATAGCCTAAAACTAAAGCTAAAAAGTAAATATATCACCTAATTAAAACTTACCTTTTTATTAATTTACGTATATTCAAATTGACAATTACATGTTTTTCAGTGAAGTCAAGTTCTGATGCAAAGATATTACGTAATATCATATTATATTGTTATACTCTGATGTATAATATAACTAACCTAACCC
>VKGM01014245.1:0-10502 GCA_007844875.1 Busseola fusca | reverse complement strand
GTATAATAAGAGTATGTAAATTAAGATAAAAAAAATGCTTGCATATACGGTTAAATTTAGTTTAGAAATTATTTCTTACAATTTCTCAAAAACTGTTCAACCTATTAAGTTCAAAATAATTTTCCTAGAAATTTTGTACAAAGTTCTACTTTAGAGATTTTTTTCATATTTTTTAAACTTATGGTTCAAAAGTTAGAGGGGGACACATTTCTTTTTACTTTTGAAGCGTTTATTTCCGAAAATATTAACATTATCCAAAAATGATTGTAGTTAACCCCCAATTATTTGTAGATACCTATCCAACAATATATAACACGTAAGGGTTGAAATGAAAATAAAAATCACTCCCCACTTTACGTGTCCACCCAAAAATGTTATATTAAAAAGTGTAAATATTTAAATAAAAAGTGGTAAAAAATGTTTTATTAGGGCACACACCACCACGCCACCCCCTGGTGGTGTAAAAAAAGTGTCATAAAGGTTACCAAAAAATAACACAATTGCTAAATCCTATCTCCCGATGACAGTCAGCTTATAGTCAGACTTCTATAAGTTCCTTTGATATTTTCTGAACTGTCAGTCTGTCCAACAAAAAGTAATATCTGACACAATTGGTATATTTTTTTCCTTCTATAAATGTCTTTGACAGTTTTCCTCTATTTCTAGTAGGTATTCAGTTTTGTCTACGTATTTAGACATTGACTATTTCTCTCACTAGTAGATACGATTAATGTAATATTTCAATAATATTATAAACATTTTATTGTCACCAAAGTCACGAAATGTTTAGTAACAATCAGGATGAAACGGTTCCGTTTAAGATGGATATAATAAAGTCAAACTTTAAACGAGTTTAATTGAGGATCGGAGCTCCTTTGTGGTATCTCTTTAGAGTTCAAAGTTTCAATTTAGTTAGCGATTGTATTGTAAAGCTTAGGTTAGACAAGAGTCGTAATTAGTCAAAGTTTGGCAGCCATCTTGTTAGTCTAGTAGTTGCCGCTAGCGTCTGGACCTGGATTCCCAGGTCATATATTGTTATAGCGTATCGTCACAAGTGCGTTGTCAAACGTTTGGTACTATGTTCGAATCTATATTTAGGCTGAGTAGAACTGGGTAAGTCATTATTTCTATCTTTTCGAGATTAATGGTAATTGAGTCGCCTCTTATATGAATTTTTGGATTGATTAACTGATGAAACGTGAGTGTACGAAGCCACTTCAAAGAAACTCGATTTTAGTCCTTATCCCAATTTATTTGGGGTCGGCACAACATACTTTAATTTTCCACACCATTCATCATCTCGGTAGTCATCCCTATTCTAGCCAAAATCATCTGTCATAATGGTCTATCTATCGTTTCCATGCTATAATTCAGAGTGGCATTGAACAATCCAACCATTATAGCCGGCATATCAAACAATGATAATCTTCCTGTCATCGCAGGCGAGCTGTCGGCACGTGTTACAATCTCTATGGAGTGGCTGATCGTCGCTCGTGAAATCCTAAGTTGACGCATAGTTCAGAGTTGATCTGCCCACGACTGGAATATAATTGCGAACTAAGTAGGTAAACCGAGATGATCGTCTAATGAACATACCTTCCTAGTAATCCAATATTATCTGGAGTTTTAGATAACACTTTAGATTTTAGATCTGAAAGCAGTGATAGGTAAAAGACATGATTGTAACAAAGATGTTTGTGATCAAACGAAGACTAGCTTTTTTCGCGGAGTTACTCAGAAATTCCTTATGGAAAAACATAATAACGGATTGTCCGGACTGGGAATCGCCCCTAGGAATCACACTTACACTCAGCTGTCACGATTTCAGCCGACAGGGCGGGCAGTTTAGATCAAAGTACTCCATTTGGGCCTTGAAACTGGAGCCACATCATGCGCTGTGATATGGACGAAGCTTTTCGAATCTTCAGCATACTCCTGCCCTTAACCCAATTTATTTGTGGTCTGCGCAACATTTCCGCCGACAACCGAAAGCCGACCCCAATATAGTTGTATATTGAACTCGGCTTCCAGTCTAACCGGATGCAGCTGAATACCAGTATTTTATATGGAGTGACTGCCTATCTGGCCTCCACAACCCAGTTACTGGGCAGTACGATACGCCTTGGTAAGAATGAATGTCCAGCTTTCGGGTTTCTGACTAACCGTAACGGCTGTCAAAGATCCGCGAATGATAGCCGGGACCAACGGTTTAACGTGCTTTCCGAGGCACGGAGGGGTCTCGATATGTAACGATGGTCACCTATCATGGACCGCGGTCCATGATGGGTAACCATCATGGGTATTCAAGCATAGCTTAACACCTTAGGTGTCGGTCCGGCACGTGCGCGTGCGCCGATGAGTCAGCGCCGCGGATATGTTACACTAAGGGCCGTATGCCGTCAGCCAGCCAATTGCGTTGATTGTATTGCGTTTTTAAATACACAGACCGTAATATAATATTTAAAGCACACTCATACTATAATACATGTATTTAATGATGTAATAAGAGAATTTTGGCTTCAATTGTTTTTGTTTATTTACATTTACACAAACATTGTGATAAAACTTCTGTATCCATTTATTCGAAAATTTGTAAGTTACATTATGATTATACACGTAATCTAATAACGGCATTTTTTTTAGACAACGTGTCAATAACACAATATTATTTCACGTCAATTCGACACATTGACTGTCATTTTTATTTTTCTGTTCCGGTATTGGCAACAAATTTTTTGTTGTTCGGAAACGTTTATTTAATTACACTATCTATAGCGCAATAGATTAAAAAGTTCGCAAATGGTATTAGATTAAATTTTGAAACATCAAGCACATGAAATTATCGCAAAGTCATCGAACGACACCGGTGTCGTCCTAATGCCTGTCCGGATGGATCGACCTGTGTGGCTGTTATTATTCACCCACGGGCTCCTCCTCTTCTTTGTGAAACTCGGAACCATAAATTAGTTTATCTAGTATAATAAAACAAAGAGATAAATTATTTCATTTACAGTCATAATCTAATTAGCTATTCCACTCCACATCAACCTTTGTATTTTAGGTATAACAGTCAAGGCATCATCATTAATTACACTAATGAGGTTAATGACCTGGATGGTAAATAAATGTTTCTTTCGTTCATTTTCCCTCGACCACAGCGTACAGCCGGATATACGCAAAAATAAGGGCGAATGTTAATATCCCGATATTAAGGTTACAGAAATCCACTTCTGCCTTGTGTGTAACGTCGAAAAAGTAGTATAACCTAAATGGATTTCGTGTATAGACCTATTTTAATTTTAAAGGGTCACTAATTCTTACTAGTAATAATAATAATAATTTTCTATTTCTGAGCATATGGTACAGTGAGATGTAAAATATTATACGATTTCACATACACTACCGTTGCCGGAGTGGAAATATTAAACCCGTGAGATCATTTCCGAAATCCACGCGGGTGAAGCTACGGGCAGACGCTATTTTTTTCAAATATAGGTCACAATTACAAAAAACGTACCTTTAATGAAACCTTTGTTAAATAAACAGACAAAAGAAAACTCAGCAATGAACTTCATCATCAAACTAAAGTCTATCAACTTAGTACACCCACGTGAAACAACAATTTTATGAAACATTTATTATTACTTAGTAACTTAATTATTTTGTTGTGCTTTTGTTTATTTTGAATAAGTGTGGGTTAATAAACTACGCAATTTATAAGTTTAATAAGACCCACTTAAATGTTTAGTCTGGTTAAATTAATAAATGTAGATTTAGATCGGAGATAAGTAACTAACATTTGAACTCTTATCAAGCGATGCGCCACTAAACAGTAACATCGGGTTAGTTAACCAGACATTAGAGTTTTTGACTTGGGTACATTTCTGATCAATCAATAAAACATAAAATAGAATTCCAATGTTTATGCCCTAATATGTAATCCGACCAAAAGTTAATGAACGGAAATTGTACACTCATCTCTTACACTACATAGGATAATATGTAATACCTTTTCGTCTTTGAAAGAAAAGAAGAAAGAAAGAGATAGTGATTATTGCGGGTCGTACACGAAGACCACAAAGTAAACCAAATAAAAAACCTAAACTATATACTCATATGTTACAAAAAAATTTACTAAAATAAAAGTGAAATAGAATGTCATATACGGGGCCAAAATGCTCCTCAGAAGGTTACTGCGATATTAAAAAAAGCGCTTGTATTCTGATAGGTCCCGCTGTGATGTCACGGGCAGTTACAGATAAAAAATTAATAATAAAATGTGTATGTAAAATGTTAGCAAATAATATATTTTTTTTTTAATCCACGCCAAACGTAACCAACTTATTTGTCCTTATTTTTCTATGCCTTGAGTGTCAGAGATAATCTATGGCATTGCTGTGACAAGTATAAGGTCGCACGCGTAGATTCACTTTGAATTTTACCTAATATATGACATTTTATTTTTATCGTAGCATATCTACGATAAAAAAGTAAGTTTTTAAAATTTTTCCATAATATAAGTATATGCATCTCTTTTTTTGGGCTTTCATGCGTAGCAGGCCCATATAAAGAGATGAAGAGAGAGCCGGGACGAGCTGGACTCCTTCTTGAAGGATTGGCAGTAGATTGGGAAAAGTGGAAAGAGAGAAGGGAGGCCTTTGTCCTACAGCGATACAACACAGGCTTATAAAAAAAGTATTACTTGGCTTAATCAGCCTATATCGTTCCCACTGCTGGGACACAGGGCTCTTCGAGGAGAGCGGGCTGTAATCTACCACGCGGGCCCAGTGCTGGTTGGTTGGTTGGTGGCCTGTAGGTACGATTCACAATAAATACTTTTCTTTTTTTCTTTCCTAGACGTGACCTGTCTTCGAAGTTTTGGTTCTAGGTGTTCCGGTTTCCTGACAATGTTTTCCTTCACCATTGAGAGCGATGATGAAATTTTTATACAAAACTAGCTGCCCCGACAGACTTCGTCCTGTCAAAAGTTATGCAATTTTTTAAACTTTTCTCCCCGTAAGAACCATCCTCGTACTTCAAGAAATATTCTAAAAAAAGAATTAGCGAAATCGGTTCAGCTGTTCTCGAGATTTGCGCTTAGCAAGACATTTGACGATTCATTTTTATATTGTAGATAGAACGCCTGACTGGAAAGGAACTTACGACCTACAACTCATAACCGTACTTAGTCCGTACTACTGAGACAACGCTGCTCTTCGTTTTCACTTAGGTACTAATAATTATCTATTATGATAAAGCTCCAAATAGTTAGAAATATGTATATTCATGAGAGATACAGAACCATCATCTGCTTTTTGTCACAAAGGAACAGCGCCTACGAGACGTTGCCACAAAGATTTATAAAAGAAAAGATAAATTACTTACATTACTTTCGGCAACACAGTGCGATGTCCATTAACGACTCCACATAACGAACACAGTACGTATTATAATATAAACACTCAATGGACAGCTACCCAGTGTAAGAAGTATGGACGAAAAATAAATCGTTTTTATTGAGTAAGGAAAAACGTGGGTAAAATATGAAATATAATAAAGTGTGTTTCGTTGCTATGATTTACAATTGGTAAGCTAGTAGTTCTTTTGCTAAGTCTGGTTGAATTGAACTGATAACGTACAAAATATAGACAGAATAATATAAAAATATAATTGAAATAGAAGAAAAAAATTGAAAAGATATCGGAAATCGTAGAGGAAATCCCCAGACTTGTTAATGCTTACTATTTCCTGATTTCCCAGCCTTTGAAATGTTTGATGCAGTCGGAATACAGGCATAGTATGGGTTTGAAGTTATGTGTAACAAAAAGCTAAGTATAATAACAACACAATGAATGGTTTGATAAGAAACTGACATTCTTATTTAAAACAATCTAAGTACATGGGTAGAAAACTAATAGCATATGTTATTCATATATTTTATTATTCATATTGCGTTCCTAAAATTTCGTTTTGATAAAATGTCTATAGAACCAAACTGAAAGTAGGTATATCCTTTCACATAAAAAATAATCTTCATAATTAGTTGAGGTGATATTGAGTTATTCGTCCATTATTAAGTTATTCTTTATCCAAAAATCATCAAAATCCGTTCAAGCAGTCGAAAGTTCTGAGGTAACAAAAACAAAAAAATGCAGTAAAATTGAGAACCTCCTTCTTTTTTTGAAGTCGGTTAAAAATATTGATCATCATCTGCGTGCCTTTCCCTACTATATTAGGGTCGGCTTCCAGTTTAACCGGATGCAGCTGAACACCAGTATTTTACATGGAGTGACTGCCTATTTGACTTCCACAACCCAGTTACCGGGTAATATTATACCTACCCCTTGGTAAGACTGGTTGTCAGACTTTCAGGTTTCTGACTACCCATAACGACCATCAAACATGCACGAATGACAGCCGGAACCAACGGTTTAACGTGCTTTCCAAAGCACGGATGGGAACCCATCCACTGACCGGCTGCGCCAAGTTTTTGACCTTTGGAGCTATTATTACATATTTAAGCACAAGCCCCTCACTTAGATGTACCTATTATCATATAAAAAAATATTTTATATTCAACTTTAATGCTGATATATTTCAGTTTACGTCCCCACTGGGGGTCCGCAAGGTTAAGTACCCAACTGTCACAAACTACTGAACCACTATGCACTTGATTTATAATAAAATCTTAAGATTTCAAACCCACAAGTAAAACCTTTTATCCATAAAACTTTTACGGGTTACGCATTCAATTCCACTTCCAAAGTATGTAAGCCACTCAAAACTTTTTAGACATTGTCAGACTTTTTTTATTTAAACGCTGTTCGAACTTGTAATAAAATTAATCAGCTTTTGTTCCACGTCATTTCATTTTGGTTATTCTATTTTATTTCCTGAAAAAAATCAACGGTTTTTAACTTTAAATTGTGAGGAAGGAAGTTTGAAACATAATTTTTATCTTTATATTAATTCTTCCGTACACGTATATCTCATTGAACTCCTGCTAAACGACTGATTTGAATTTGATAATTTTTGTGTGTGTGTTTGAGTGAATCCCTGGATGGTTGAGATTCACCATTGGACCGATAGGTGGCGCTGCAGTAAAGTTATAAAAAGAAAGAAAAATATTTTATTTGGAACATGCACAGGAAACACAAACAATAAAAAAAAACATTAAATTCTAACAAAACCATGAGAACAATAAAAAAATGTAACAAAAAAGGACATCAAAGCTGCGCTGTTTTCATTTGTTTGTAATGCCTTCGCAAATTCCGCTCAAGAAACGTAATTTGCTAATTTACAAGACTTCTTTCATATGAACAATTAAGTCCTGTTACATTGTCATCGAGCAGTCGTGGTCCAGTGGTAATGGTCACGAATTACGAGTTATCGGTTGTAGATTGGAACCCAGACAGGCACTTTAATTTTTGTAAATTATTTCTTCACCACTGCTTGAAGAAAATTGTGAGAAAACCGGCTTATCCTATAACCAAAAATTCTAAGACATGACACTCTCTTCTTATAATGCTCTCACAAGCAGGTCCCTCTCACAGGTCCCAGCAGTGGGAAGTTGATTACGCTGACATTTTTGCGCCGATTTCCTAGTTCATTAATCGAATAAATTTAAGTTTAGTGTATCTTTATCTAATAAATAAAAAAATAATAATAAAATACGTCAATTTACGTCAGGCGTTGACTAATCTGACAGGACTGACACTGTCGTCAAATCTAAAAAGTTTTGAAATAAAGGGACGTAAAGAGGTCTAACTTTTCTATGGAGAAGTGAAACATCTACAACAAAGTCAAGTTCAATATCAATTCAATATTGTTAGTTACTAAAGTATTGTATGTCAAACACTTTAACCAGACACTACAACACGACAAGAGACAATGCTCTTTCTTTCACTTTTGAATAAAATATTTTCGTGTCTTCTCCGATGACACTTCTAAGTTAGGTACCCTTTGTACCGATTTTTTTATAAAAACTCAATTTAGAAGTAACACCTACACAGCGCATTATTCTTTAAAGAAAAGTTTTAGATTTATATCTGCTAACGATAGGGGAACAGTTGCAAATAATAAATAGAAAAAGTTTTTGGTTAACCCTTTGAGGCTGACAATTTCCAAATTGAACCTTAATTTGGTCTGCAAAGGTCTATTTTTGCTAGTGAGGTTGACTCCCCACTTTTGGCTGTTCACACCCTAAAGTCTCAATTGACTAGGTAACTGCCCAACTTACCTAAGCGGAACCCAAGTTAGTACAATGGGAGACAGAAGTGAAAAGGAAAAGTTTTAAATTGTTACATTTAGTCGCGATAGTGGGAAAAACGGGGGTGGATGACCTGAGGAGTTTATGTAATATAAACATTATTTAAACTAGAAGTTATTTGCCGATGCAGCACCTTCGGGACTTGAGCTATATTGGCTGCGTTTTAGAAACGATGAAAACAAAAAACCGGCCAAGTGCGATTCGGACTCGCGCTCGAAGTTTCCCGTACCGTTATCTATACAATATAATATACATGCATTTTTTTCAGTATTTGCTGTTATAGCGGCAACAGAAATACATCATCTGTGAAAATTTCAACTATCTCGCTATCATGGTTCGTGAGATACAGCCTGGTGACAGATAGACGGACAGTGGAGTCTTAGTAATAGTTGTAGGTACGGAACCCTCATAAGCACTATTGCAAGATAGTCACCAGATAAAAGTGCATAATAAATTGAAATAATTCTTGATGAAGACCCCGGCGCATAATATTAGTACCCGAATCATTATAATGCAAGAAATAGACTGCCCAACAGCTTAAAATACGAGGTCCAACAACAGGCGCAACGGATGCATTAGCTTTTCCCTGAGCTTCGACCAAGCCGAGTCTAAAACTCAAAATTATACATCAACAAGTTGTTTAATCATGATAATTATTATAATTAATCCCCCTCTCCCCCCTTGAGTGAGTACCTAGATCCGCGCCCGTCCAACAAAAAGCTTGACACATTTTTTCTCATCTTTTAACGCCTTGATGAAATACGTATAAACGCTATAATCTTCTTATGTAAGTATTTAGTAAGTTCCTGTAATAAACTGCTGACCTTCGCAATAATTTATAGCAAATGCCTACTGTTCTGCCCTCTACTCAGCACTACATAATAACAGACCTAATAAATAGCATAGCGTTTCTTGTTACATTATATTAATTTCGAGATGGATGTAATAATGAGGTTACTTTACTAATAAAGGCTTATTGGTAAAGTAACCTCTTATATAAAGTAGTCTCTTCTCTAGGCTTAGTAACTTCCCTTTACCCGAAAATACCTATAATATAAACCAAATACAATCTTGACTAAGGAGATACTAATAAATATTTATTGTTAAGATACTCGGAGCGAACTATGCTTTTCCTGATCGAAAAGAACCGGAGTTGAAGACATAACTTGCAGAGTAAGCAAAGTGAAGTGGCAGTGGGTCTAGCCATGTTTAGCAAAAGAGCGATGACCGGTGAGTAGACGAGCGCAGACCGCGTGTCGGCAAGAGTAACAGTGGACTGCGATATGCCGCGTTGATTTACTGAAGATACTCCAAACAAACTGTTGTCTCATAACTGATAAGATATACCAATATAAAGCTATCCTAGGAAAAGAACAAGAAAAAAGAAACGCCAAGAATAGTGAATCATCAAAAAGAATATAATATGATATTTCCAAAACGCGTACAAGATAAACTACCCCATCCACATGAAATGCAATCTACTAAAACCGTATTGCGTGCTTCTCAAGCAACATTAACAACGAATACGAAAATTCGGGCTGACTCAGTGCTATCATTTCCACGCGATTTTTTTCGCGCCATAAATCCAGATTTTCCATAGTAAGCATAAAATTAGAGCACGTTGCAGCGGGGTCGTTGACCGGCGCAGCGCCCGCTCAATACCGACGCAGTCTAGTGTTGCGTTCGAATGCGCACACACATGCACACGGTTAAGGGGGAGGCATTAAGGTGCGTTAGGAAGCAAATTTTAAGGTCATTGACAATAGCGCATAGCGGCAACAAATCATCATCTGCCTAGCCTTTTTCCTATGCTGGATACTATGTTCGGACCGGCTTCCAGTCTAGCCGGATTCAGCTGAATACCAGTGTTTTACGTGGCGCGACTGCCTATCTGACCTCCACAAACCAGTTATTGGGTAATAAGATACCCCTCGGTAAGACTGGTGGTCAGACTATCGGACTTCTGACGAGCCGTAACGACTGTCGAAGATCTACGAATGGCAGCTGGGACCAACGGCTTAACGTGCTTTCCGAGGCAACAAATAAGGGTCAAAATATCTATACTTTTGATGTTAGTTGAATCGAATGAACCCCAAAAATTTGTACATGTATTTACAGAATTAAAATCATCAGTAATACCTACCTCTCTCGGAGTTAGAATTGGCGTCACACGTCGTGCGTGATCTCATGAAACAGTCATTGAATAGTTACACATGTTTTCAACATAGGAAGC
>VKGM01014244.1:0-10473 GCA_007844875.1 Busseola fusca | reverse complement strand
GAAATCATCAAATGACCTCTCCCGCGGTCATTTGATGAATTCCCACCCACAAAAAAAAAACATACGTTTCTTATTCCCAAATGTATACCTAATAAGCAGGTACTGTATGTACTTTGAATAAAACATAGGATGTAACTCAATAACTTGGAGTCATTGTTTTTATTGTGATTGTTTAACAAAATTTTATTGTTCACAAAGTTATGCTTATTTATTTTCAAATTAATGCGAGTAATAATTTGAATAAGTATAAATTATCATAAAATATTCGATCATGTTTGCGGTTACAGTCACGTGTTTATATCGAAATAAACACGTGTGTTTGAAACCTTATAAATATCAAACGGAAGTCGTAATAGAAAATACTCAATCAAAACCGGTTCAATATCGCACGAACCGAAAATAGATGAAAACATCGAAAATCTTAGCGTTGTGTCATCAATGGAAATACTATTTTCGCACTGAACCCTGTGATACCAGCTAAAACTTTCCCCCATATAGTTTTAGTATGATTGTCTAGTGTTGTTCCCCGTCCGTTCGGAAGGTAAAACGGGGGCGGAATCGATCGACAATGATTTACTACTACCTCCATTCATGAATGACATTCCATTCGACTCGTGTACGATTCTTCAATGACAACTGTTGTGTTGTGTTGTCATTTGTTTTCGGGGTATACTCTCCTTTCGATGTTGTTCTACCATTTGTAAAAACGTTTCACCGTTAACCTTTTTACTAAACTTATGACGTGTATTTTGTCTCTGTCACGATTCGCACCTGTTATATGTCATTGGACTTCTTTTGTTTTGTTCTGTCTATGCTTCTGTTAGTAACTGGAAAGTTTTTGTGATGACGAAGTTATTTAACGGAGCTTGCGGTAGGAGTAAACTGGTAGATATCGTCACTTAACGAAAAAGTGGAGGGGGTAGCCCCTCCATACAACTGTTTATAGAAAGAGATAGAGAAAAGAGACAGTTTTCTAGTTTTTCGACGGTGCTGAGGCTTCAGGACAGCAGGTCAAAATGAAAATCCAAATTGGCGTCTGCAAAAATTTAAAAAAACATCATCTTTGGTGTCGTATCTAATGGTTTCCGAGGGTGGAAAAACCGATAGTGAAGTCTAAATTAAAATCGAAGTGCATTTTTTTTCTAAGATAGATATTAATCTGTTGTTATCTTTACTACAACAAAAGTTTTAGTGTTTCGGCTAGCGTAAAAGCAAGGTTAACACAGTGCTGAA
The DNA here is from genome assembly GCA_007844875.1 of Busseola fusca. Lineage (NCBI taxonomy): Eukaryota > Metazoa > Arthropoda > Insecta > Lepidoptera > Noctuidae > Busseola > Busseola fusca. The sequence goes on along the minus strand of VKGM01014244.1, from coordinate 9,240 downwards.
CAATTAGTTTAATATTTTAAATGTGTTTAAAAGGTAAATACCATATTATTAGGCGTTTATGTAGCTCGCTTAGTAACATTAAAGTATAAGACCTAAAGACGATACACTGCGCCGTACGCTCCCGCTTTTAAGGAGATTAAAATCTGCATAACCGATGTCTTTATTGTTTTGTCGATGTACTAAAGTAGGCAAATAATCTGTGTTGATTTTTGGTGGGCTCTCTCTGCTTAAACATTTTCTTTAAAAAATAAATCTAAAACAGCATTCGCTTCAAAGCCTTTTACTTCATTAAAAACACGAGCCTGGTATACCTTTTCCAAGAAATGCATATATGTATCTAGTTTTTTTTATTACATATTTTTAGAAGTGGAAATACGCCTTTGAAGTAGTTTTCCTCTAGTTACGTAGGCCGAGTTCTTAATAAAAGTGGGTTTTACAAGCGAAGTTTGCTAAATAGTTTCAGCACGAATTGAATAAATAATTAGTTGGATTACGCCTGATTAAAACGTCTTATTATTCAATGACGTCATCTTAGTGCGTCATAATCACTATTAATTCTAAGAACCATAAGAATACCTACCATAATCTGCATTTTACCATAATGTCAACAAAACAATACATTGCTTACCGTTATCGATCATCGATACAATACAGCATCTTTAATAATACATTTCACAAACACTTATCCTTTAAACCTGATTGATCGATGACAAACCAAATTATTGTATTATATTATCACTCGGCAAGAAGGTCGTCTCAGATCTATTTGTTACTCTGGACGTGTAATTAACAGGATTTCCACAGCCTAAAAAGTAAATACACAGCCAGTACTAAATCAACTGCGGTGGTTTTAGTGTACAAAAGATGTTAGGTGTGACGAATAGTGCTGTACCAGTGAAGTGTTATGGAGTGTCGATAAGGATTGTGATGTAGACTGGACTGGAAGCGTCTGGTGGCGCGGGGATGGCGACTAGAGCAAGGTAGCGCCCGCATGGGGCAAACGGCGAGCATGTGCCGCCTCCACGGATCATGTCTGCACCACAAGAAAAGTACGTATTTTTAGATAAGGTGGAATTGTTTGTCAAAGACTGCAAGGTTTTTTTTATCTATCTTTGATTGTTGCTCTTGATTTACTTACTGTGTTCTCATCTGATCTACTGATAGCAAAATAATTTGATGGGCCATAGGATCAGATTTTGGGGATCAGATCTGAATAATTCGGTCTTATTGGTTTATTTAATTTCTCAAAGGTTTGATTGAGGCTTGACAATTGCCATGACAAAAAACCGCTGTAGGTACTAAGCGGTTGTTTGATTATTACAAAATGCTTTAATACTGCTAGAAGCCTCAATCTATCACTAATTGGTAGACGAAGCGTGGTGATTATTACGCTATAATCCGTATAATGGATACAACTAGAACAATTCGCTGCGGCCTTGTTCAAGCAAGGCTAGTGTTTAATACTTAGTGGACTATTATAGTACGATAGTGTAATTGTCGAAAAATCGAATGATATAAGCATTTTGTTATTCATCAATCCAAAGGTTGGTGAATTTATGATTAGTTTGGAAAATTCTGTGCATCTTTTTCTTTCGTTTTAATTAAGTAAAGGATAGAAGATAAATATTAGTCTAGTCCTGTCAAATTAGTCCGCGCCGGACGTAAATTGACGTATTTTTAGTAGCGATGTTTTTAATCGCGTCTAAACTGTCTGTAGAGTATCTTAATTTGACAGGACACTAATATTTTATCTTCTGTCCTTTTCTTTAATAAATAGAAAGGAAAAGATGCATTGTACTTAAATTTAGTTTACTTTGTAAACAAGGGTATCCAATACCCTTAAAACTAGAGTATTACCATTTTTAATTCCTTTTTCAAGGAAGCTGTAGTTATTTAGTGTCAAGGTAAAGGACTGGCATAAAATAGACATAATTTTTTGTTTTTCGAACACGACCTACTGCATTGCCATGCTTGTAGGTCGTGTTCGAAGTCGACGACACACGACCGTAATTTGAAAAAAGAAACCCCAATACAATTCAAAATTAAAATGGATTAATTCAAACTAACTGTATCGTTAATCAATGTCAATCAACATAAGTATGCAATTTAAAATGATACCGTAACGATATTACGTAATCGGATTGAACCTGTCTGTCATCGGGCGGTGTGGTCAGTCGCTCTATTAAATAATTTATATCTGCTGCAAAGTAATCCACTGAAAGGAATCTTCCATTCGAACTGAGGCCAAGGCCAATAATATTACGCAGCCTTAAACAGCTGTGTAATGATTATTGTGTACACTTATGATCTCTATTTACGTTAAAAACTATTTGGTTTTACGTGGGTAATTTATTTTGTTCTAGTATGTACAACATCTCATAAAATCGCTCTACCGTTTCACCGTGAAATCATAGATGAATTGAGTTGTTGCGGCCTATTATGTCAAAATCTCGGTGGAACTTGGGTGAATTGAATTTCATTCCATGAGAAATCATTCCATCTAAACCTAGGGACTGACACTAATGACGGCTAACTTTAAGCTCACTCCAACGGAATTATCACGGTGAGTTTTTTTACAGAATACCACTACTGATGCTAGGGGCTGACATTGACAGCTTCCTTCGCCTAAGTTTTCTCTGTGAGATTTTTACATAAAAGATCGGTGGACGATTACGGCGGCGCTGGCGGTAAACAAAAATGTCTTGTCACATTTCATAATGATTTCTATAGTTCCAGTTTCTACCACTGGGTTACATAAGTTTATGGCATTATAAAATTCATCCCATTCACAAATTTTCCGTTTGTTTATTTTCCCGCCATTACGTATAGAAACCTTGTGCGTATTTATTGTCATTTGAACGTAAGGTCATTGACTCTGATAAGACCATTACTGTAACATTTTATGTATCCTTATGTAAAATGAGTACAATCGGTTCGGTCAGATGGCAATATCATTCGCGACTATGTGGTAATTTTGTTACTTGCGATTCATTGCCTTTAATTATAGGTATACTAATCTGTGCTAGTGGTCCTGCCGCGGTTACGTTCACCTTCAAACAATGATAGAATATTTATCACTGTTTTATAAAAAAAAAAAACAATCTTTTTCAACGTTGATACGTTCTAAGGACAATTTATATGCATAAGAATGAATGTATGTAATTTGTGAAAATAAAAAAAAAAGAATATTGTTTATTAATTAAAGTAATAGTAAACGATTCATGACCTTCCATAATGATTGGCGAATTGGGAATTTGAGGAATTAATCTAGTTGATTTACATTAATTACATTACTAAATTAGCGAGTTTAGTTCAAGAAGTAAGGTACCTATGTGTCCAAAATTCAGTCCAACTGTGACAGTTTTTCATTGTGAAGTGTCACACCGCTATAGACATCAAGAGACTTAATCCTTAAGCATAGAGACGTCAAATATCCCCCTATAGGGGGCTTTTATGAATATTCGTATGTTTACAGCTATAATAATAAGTACAATTTATTATAATTAAAATTAATATAGTGTTCCTCATTTCAGTTTTGCATGTTTATTAGTATGAATAAACAAATTGAATTCCAATAGGTCACATACAGTGACCTCTAAAAGTCAACGAAAAATTTCAACTAACTTTTGGAGGCCATGTCATTGTATCGGAATCTTGTAGAATAGAAAAATGTTTTATTTCCTCACTTAGGCATTTTTAATTACAGTCAATTTACATTTTAGAAGTTTCTAGATTGTTACTGCATGCATATGGGCGCCCTAGCTAGAATAATAGATTTCTATGTGTAAGTTTTTGTAGTCGGTTGAATCCGACCCCAACCAGATGGCTTGTTCTCACGCAATTTGAGCTCCGGAGAGTGTGCAGTGTTTACTCGAAAGAGCAGAAATTATTTCTATTTATAAACGTTGAGATGAATCTGGAAGTAGTGAACTGGTGAGGGTTTATTACTGGTTACTAAAATGGCTTGTTCAATATTTATTGCTGTTCTTCATCACTGGCTATTAAGAGTGGAAGAATAACCTCCTCTGATAGCCACCACAAGGAGACACATTACCATCTTTAGGCTGCAACTACTCATTGCAATGCTAGAAGACGAATGGTAGACGCCACTTAACGGTCGCAGCGACGGCAGTCATGAAAATGGCATCGTGATTTGACTTAACGGTGACAAAAACGCTATCTTGGGAAACAAACTAACTTATTTTTACACAACGTTTCAGTGACGTCTTTGGCATGTACATAGCGGACGCTATATGGCGGTCGCCGTTCTTCTAGGAAAACGTAGCTTTAACCATTCCGTGACGGAATGTACCTCTGATTGATAGATACGGACAGCTTAGACCCCTGAAGGAAAACACCCGAAATTGGAAACATGTTTTCCCCTCAAGCTGTCGACTGCAAGACAGATTACGCGCACATAGATAGAACTGCTACGATAGCAAAGGTTTGGCTTCCTAAATAACTTACGAATGGTCAAACAATAACAGCTGTGCAAATACAGAGCGTTTTTGACATCTTAACTTCAAATATTAGTGAAAATGCCAAATTTTCACGACGGCCACCGCTTTTTAGACTTTCATACTTCAATAGAAAAAATTGAACCCTTCTGTGATCACTTCGTTGTCCATTTGTTAAGACCCTTTTTCTCAAGAACGCGTGGAATTATCAAGTTGAAATTAGTGTCAATTATTCAGGGTTGCAAAAATCAAACTTCTAAGTCAACGTATTCGAAAGATACAGGCGTTTATGTTCAGTTTATGCCGCATATTTGACACTCGCAAAGTAATCAAAATCTATAGGTACATCCCATTGACCCTAAATCATGAAATTTGGCAAGAAGCAATTTCATGTAGCACTAGTAAAGAAAAAAACCGGAAATGTGTAGTTTTATGCCTACAAATTGGTACGAAAACCTCGGTGCGCGATTCCGACTTGCATTTGACCGGTTTTTTAAGGAAACCGTAGCTCAAGAAAGTAATCAACATACAGTTTCTGAAAAAGCCGCTATTTATTTATCATAAGTGGTTTCAAAACCGGGGGAAGAGAGGGATTTATTATTCGTGTCCGATGTTCCGTAAGTAGTGTATCATTAATCATGTAGGGAACTAAAGCATATGAGGAAATAGCTTTCAGAATGTTCGGTGGTCTTTTGTGCTTTAACCTTATTTTTTAGTTGGGAGTATAAAATGTTTGAGGAATATTATAAATAGGTTCTTATACCCAGAAGTATTTTAGCATAAAGATCACATTAAAAAGACCTTTGACGTTGTTTGTTGTAAGACCACGTTGTGATTTATAGAATAGAATACTCTCTCTCTCTTGCTCTCTATATCTCTCTCTTCTTATCTCTCTCGATTGATTTTATTGAACTCTATTATAAAGGCTAGTTTTGGTCGCAAAACTGGACTTGTAAGCAGACGAGCTATTACGCAAAGTTATGGGATGGCTTTTTATTTCAATCTAAATCAAATGCAAAATGCCACCTGGCTGCTTTGGATTCAGTGGAGAGGCGTGCGAAGAGGCTTATTGGTGATCCAGATCTGGTGAAGACCAATCTCCAATGCCTGGAGCACAGGCGTAGCGTGGCGAGCCTCTCGGTATTCTATAGGTTGCATTTTGGGGAGTGTGCGCAGGAATTACACGACTTAATTCCGCCATCACCGTTCCATCATCGGACGACCCGTCGTACGGCGAGTATCCACCCTTACGCTGTTGACACTGCTACTATCCGGACGAAGCGTTTCGCCTCGTCTTTTATACCGCGTACATCGAAGGACTGGAACAATTTGCCTGCGGCGGTCTTCCCGTCTGATTACAATTTAAGTGTCTTCAAGGCTAGAGTGAATAGGCTAATAATAAACTAGTGCGCTTTACCACCATTGATTGCATCACTGCTTCCCATCAGGCGGGATCGCGATTAAGCACTGGTTTATAACAGTTAAAAAAAAAATGTGAGTCAATAGGTACGTTTCAGAATCTACACTTTAATTACTAGAAATAAGACATAGTTTTACCAAACTTACTCCACATAAAGGCCAGTAGACAGACACGACGGGACAACGCGACTCGACTCTAGTATAATCGCGTCAGACGGTCCCGTCACGCCTTTCCTAATTATGTCTCACAAAGCCTCATAGGCTTGAACACCTTCACACAATACAATCCGAAGCCAAATATTAATTTGCCCTGTTCAGGAATTGAAAGAAAATCTAAACTTAGGCGTGGCTAAGTGCCAGTTGACGTTGATATCTGCAACTAACTTCATTCCAGAATTACTCTATTTAATAAGAATGCTGAGAAAGCTGGTTTAGCTATCACCTCGTTTATATAAACTGTGTCAAGATTCACTGAAGGTATTAATTTAAATGTACGACTATTTCCCCAGACAAGACTGCTGTCACAAAACAGATAGGTGTATAAAGAAGGTTGACTCCATACAACAAGCGAAAACGCACGCACACATAGGCCCTCTTCAAGTCAGCGGTAGTCTTAAGCCCTTAGTACACACACGTTTTTCTTACTGTGAATAATGACGCTTTATTCGCTATGACTGCACAGTCGTCAGTGTTGACTCATGTGCGACAATGGAAGCTTATTAACAGACACTTACGTTGTGGACACCACAACGAACCGGACGAAGGTTTCGCTTCGTCTTTTATACCGCGTACATCGAAAGGTCGGAACAATTTTCCTGCGGCGGTCTTCCCGTCTAACTACAATTTAAGTATCTTCAAGGCTAGAGTGAATAGGCTCATAATGAACTAGTGCGCTTTACCATCAACGATTGCATCACTGCTTACCATCAGGCGGGATCGCAGTCAGGCACTAGTTAATAACATTAAAAAAGTCCGTTTTTTCTATGGCACGGTTTATACACCATACCGTAAAGATACCGTGCTGTGTACAAAGCCAAAACCACCTTGCGTAAAACACTTTCAATCACAAGCTGAATTATATTGAAAGATATTGCTAATCCATTGCTTCATAAGTTTGTAAGTCTGCTCAAAAACGTAAATAGCGCAATGAATATTGTTGATCTGTCAAAATTGAAGCTATTGCTACTGTCGGTGTATTACGCAAACAGTGCTAGCGCGTTCGCGACTGGCATTTGTTTGAAGATAGTTTGAGATCTCCGTACGGACGATAGCAGCTAGTCGAAACTGTCAAATATTCCCAATCAACCTTGAGCCTTTAGCGATAAAGTTGAATATCTAATAAAGAAATTTGACAGATTACAGTAGCTTGATGTGCTGTCGTCTGTACATACGCGTCATGATCTGAAAATTCTCGAAATTTAAAACGTTCAAAATCGTATCGTATCATCGTCGTTCGTATCGTAGTGTCATCTCGTCGATGAACAAATGTCAAAGTAAGACAGATTGAGACTTAGATCAAACTGTGAACGTTCTTAAAATTACAAGAAATGCCCCTTGTTTTTTTGGTGGGTGGGCTATCATCAAATGACCTCTCCCGCTCTGGGCGGAGCGGAAGGGCCTGTCAGACTTCTACTGACTAAAACCCACGGATGTTCCTTCACCTGCCTATGCACCAGGGGCCCCGGTATCTCTTTCGAACTACCCACGGCTCAAGGGCTGGCATCGGTCCTTATGGACCCCACGCTGTGCTGATATCTCTTTGAGGCGCGCACGCGGAACACGACGCGCCGTCAACCCGAGCCTGGTCCTTACCGGGTGGCGACCTACCCATTGCTTGCCGCCCGCAAGCCCACGCCTACGGTGGCCGGGAGTTCGCTGTTATCTCCCGACGACCAGGGCGTCTCCTGCAAGGCTTGCCCCTCTGTTTTAAAATGTTTTCATTTAACAATTGAGGTTAATTTCATATTTCCAATTGGCCTGGACATTTATTTCGATTACAATTATTTTATTCAAACAATGTTATTTTGGAAAAAGTGATGAGAAAATAGGTTAGAACTTTTTAAATACAGATCACGTGTTACCTAATTCCTTAAAAAGAGTAATCACTCTCTTAACGCAATCGCGCAAGAAATTAACTGTTGAGACCGCTACCCTCAACATTGCTACGCGCTGCGCATGAGGGGTGCGGGGACAGCGGGGCGATGGTCGACCGACCGCCGACCGCGAGCCCACGCACAACACAACACAAGTCAGCGGCTGCTCGTCTTCACGCACAGCTGCGCTTATACATCCCGTGAATTCTTTTAACCAACCGTTGTAATTTATATTATTTATTCCACATTACATATTTATACAGTCCACTCAGTCTTTTACTCCACCAGGAGTTATCGTCGCAAACATTAACCGAATAGGCAACATGTCTCAAAATTAAGACACACACACGTATCTCCGTCCAGTTACACATTGTATTTACATTGTGCTTTTGGAACAAATATTATCTAAGCGAAATTTTCTGTCGTGGTCGTATAGAGCATGGAGTTGACCTTCTGTTCTTTTATATTTTACACTCCTGACTTCCTGAGCTCCTAGAGGCCTGAATTCATACTCCACTACATTTATCTATTATTTTCTGAGCTGCAATCCATTAGTGTAAACCATGTAATAATCACACAGTAATTGTGTTTCGATGAGGTAACATAGACCTGATATCCCTGAAGGGATGGTTGCGGTGTTTTGTTTTCGTTTCTTTTATTAATATATTTCTGGCGACGCAGGCCCTAGGACCTTACTTAATCTAAACATACATAGTTTTATTATAACACTAGCTGCCCTGACAGAGTTCGTGCTGTCAAAAGTTATGCAGTTTTTTTTAATTATTTCTCCCCGTAAGAAGCATCCTGGTAGGTACTTATTTTCGTTTCATTTATGTATTTATTTCAGGTGACGCGGGCCCGAGGACCTTAACCTAAACATACATAGTTTTATTATAAAACTAGCTGCCCCGAAAGACTTCGTCCTGTCAAAAGTTATGCAATTTTTTTCAATTTTTCTCCACGTAAGAACCATCCACGTACTTCTAGGAATATTCTAAAAAAAAGAATTACCGAAATCGGTTCAGTTGTTCTCGAGATATGCGCTTAGCAAGAAATTTTGGGATTCATTTTTAGGGTTCCGTAGTCAACTAGGAACCCTTATAGTTTCGCCATGTCTGTCTGTCTGTCTGTCTGTCTGTCTGTCTGTCTGTCTGTCTGTCCGTCCGCGGATAATCTCAGAGACCGTTAGCACTAGAAAGCTGAAATTTGGTACCAATACGTATATCAATCACGCCGACAAAGTGCAAAAATAAAAAGTGGAAAAAAATGTT
>VKGM01014243.1:0-10506 GCA_007844875.1 Busseola fusca | reverse complement strand
ATGCATTAAGTTAGATTGGATCGATACGTTTTCATATTATTTATACATCTGTTTACTTTATCCAATGCTATTATAACAGGTTTCCAAAAGATCCGAATATTAAAGATAAATGGATATCTACTACTGGAAAAAGAAATTGGTTCCCGACAAACTATAGCAGAATTTGTTCTGCTCAACGGAAAATTATCGATATGAGCATTACGAGCTTTGCACTGCACTGAGAGTGAGCGCGCGATATCATTCTCTGCTTTCCGCACACGTTTATTATTGGTTGCAGGTGCCGCGCCTCCTGAGATTATGTGTTTTTAGAAAATATTACGTAATGTCATTGCCCAAAAGTTTAATTTTGTTGCAACAATCCAAAATGCAGGTGTGAGTGTGTATCTATTATTTGTTTATGTAGTGGTAACTGTGAACCGGCGACACGCGTCCTAGTATTAAAAGAGAGTACATACTTAGATAGCACTTCTATAGACTTGTTATTAAGATTTCTGTGGTATCTTCGTATCATTCAAAGCGGGAAATAGGTGCTTGTTAGTTTTAACGAATTTAGCTACTTCGTGAATGTACATAGGTATATACCTATTACCTACTAGGGAAAGTTAGTATTTTGTGTTTCTTAAAAAAAGAAATACGACTATATGTAACATTGAGATTTAAAATGGATCTTATGAACCCTTTTTAGCTTGAAATAAAATACGTATTGATCCATTAATGACGAAAAAAAAATATAGCACAGACCTTCGTCTCCTGGCGAATATGGGCGGAGTTGCATTCAAGAATCGATCACAAAATTCTGCTGAGGATAGATGCTAGTAAAAAGCAAAACAACATAAAGTAATATTTTGTAGTATTGATGTTTGACTGTGTACCTATCTGTCGGTTTTCTTCATGGAAAACAGTTTTAAAACGGATTGGAACGATACTTGGAATCAACATAGTAATTAAGGCACCACGGTCTCTATTTGTGCGCCCGTCTGTCGAGATAACCCTCCTATTATGTACTTAGCGGTCGGGGGGCGACAGCAATACTCGGAACAATAAAGCGTTGGTGCTTGGCATAGTTTTATTACTTCACTTTCATTTTTAAACACTACTAGGTCTGAAACTATTTCTGAAAACGCCTCATAAACATACCAAGACTATTACTTAAATACAAACTGTACATAAACATGTACCTGTTATTGTTTGCAATAATTATTTTACTGCTATTAAAGAGCCACCACTATATGATTATTCTTCCTGGCATAAATTCAAGAGAAACAACTGCACAAAGATAAAGCATGTCTCATGCCAAAGTTAATTTGCAAATATTTCGCTGTTTCCGATAAATGTCGATATAGCCATAATCACTGCACAAGGGGCCTTATTCTGCTATTACAATAGTGTCACAATGACAATGACATTGATCACAAAACGGTTGATTTCGACAAGTTTTGTAATCTACTACATACAAAAATTTTCAAAATCAACCATTATGAGATCAATGACAATCATTGTAATAACAGAATAAGGCCCCTGATGTCTAGCTTCGTAGAGCATGCGAATGTAATCCAGCAACTGCAACTAGGGCGTGGTCTGAAATCCCGCGCATTCTCGCATAAACCCGAACACAAGCGTATTTTCTTGAGAACAACAACGGTTTGCCCAGCCGATACGTAGTTGGTAGACTGCACCTGGCGTACGCTCTTGGATTCCGCGGCAGCTGGCAGAATGTCCAAAAACCAAGAACGTCATCATTTTCCAACTCTTAACCCGGTTTAATTGGGGTTGACGCTGCACGTCTATTTCCTCCATACTTTTACTAATAACTAGGTACTTGTACGTACAAGGCCAAGATTCACTCAATTGCTTGTTGTGCCTCATTGTCCTTCAAGGAAGACTTTGATTTTTTTTTTTTAACTGTTATAAACCAGTGCTTGGTCGCGATCCCGCCTGATGGTAAGCAGTGATGCGATGCAATCAATGGTGGTAAAGCACACTAGTTTATTATTAGCCTAGCTTTCACTCTAGCCTTACCTATATTAGTTTCAAATAGATAAAAAATTTAAATGAAAGAGAAATTACCTATAAGGGCGAATCACCGCTCATCCATAACACATTTACCAAAAACAAATAACAAGTAAATAACTCTGGACCTTTGATAAATTATTTTCGCTCTGGACAAACCTTTGTGGTTTTATTGTATTGTATTCAGTCGCATGTACTACAGCACATGAGACGCAATGAGCGTTTATTGTTTGCATATTATACGAGTCAGATAAAAAGAAACATACTCACCCATTTTTATTCCTTGTTTTAATGTGTCATAAAATGTAGCGGAGAACTTGTATCTCCTCTCTCTCAAGTAAAATAATATTCTGCTCCATATTTCCTCCGGAAAGTTTTTCTCTAGACAATTTTATAACAGGTTATAACATTCTTTCAACACCTACCAATTTTCAGTATTGTATTACGAAGGTGGAAGTAGTCTGGCTCCGAGCAATTATTAGAGCATGCAATGCCTGCCAGATGCCTTTCTCTAGAATTCTTCCGAAGTATGCTAAGCCTTCGATAATAATATAGGTCGCCCGTTTACCTTTTACGCCAGAGACGTAGCTTGAAATTGTGTTCCCATTTTTTCATATATTAGAACCACTTATTTATGGTACTTTTTTATTATATAGCCTGGCTGCTCTCTTTCTACTTGTCTCACCACTCTTTGTTAAAATAATCCAGGTCATCCCGCACTCTCTTTCTGGGCCTGGTTACCATTATTTCCTCAAATATAAGAGGTCAAGGCTCATTTAGCAATAACTTTTTTTAATGAAAAAATAAATAAAATATTGATTCAATATAAATGTCTTGAATCAATATTTTCAATGATTCTTTTCACACAGCTCCAATTTGGATCTTATTAGTGACATAAAACTATGAAAACATAAAATATAACCTTGATAGAAAAGTCTAATTAGGTACACGTGCCTTATTGAACACGATCGTCTAATAAGGCACGTGTACCTAATTAGACTTTAACTACATATTTTCCTGATTTGAAACTTCTAGATACACTGGAACAATAGTTGAATAATTAAAACAAATATTTCAGGTTATAAACACCACGAAAAAACAGCTAAAGATAAATAGATTGTAAAAGTGGAGTGAAAAAGTGGATTTCTGTATTTGCAATTTGTTCAGCGGTTTGGAGTTTTGGGCGCAATCGCAATATTCAATTAGTGAACATAAATTTTATGTTGGAAGCATCTAGCACATAATATTTTGGTGGTTAGATAGAACTTTGAGAGGTGAGTTTACTGAATAAAGAACTATGTGCTGGGACGGACGCTCCATACACAAATCATTTGCTTGTATCCTGTTTTAGACACAATTAAGAAGTTGTCAACGGAAGAATAAAATCGATGCAATTTCGTCTTTCGTTGCTAAGGAACGCCATAGGATGAATGAAGTATTCTAACAACGTTCGATTCGTAGAATTCATAGAAACAATTAATTCGATCGGCTGTAGATAAAACTAAAGCCCATCGAAATAATTGTTTCTAGCTAGAGGAGACCTCCAAATAACACTTTCATTAGTTTAGTCAAAAAAATAAAACTTAATATAATGTTAGCCCCGCACAGCACCTTGACTACGTGTATCATATTTATCACGAATAACTCATGAAGTCATGACACTAATTTAATATAAAAGTGACCCAGTTTCATCTTGCCGTATTTATGTACGATATAAATGGAGCTTATTCGTTTGCTAAAGGACAACTTTTCTTGCCGCTCCTACAGTAAATGTCATCCGCATCTTGTAAATGATGTTCTACTTATTGGTTGGTGAAATTATCATCTTTACGTGATGGATGGAAAATTGGAAAGCAGTTTTATTAAAACAGTAGGAAGGAATATTATCTAGCCTTTATATGTCAACGTTTGAGGAACTGGGATATAAACAATATTTTGCGCTGCAATTTTACGTATGCAGGCTGTGCGCCAGAGGAAACTGACAACTGGGCCTTGTTAGACAGTAGACCACAATAGAGACCAATTGGTTTGCTGGACCGACTGGTTTTGCATTTTTCCGTAAAAGTTGTTGGAAACAGTTTGAATAGTCATAATTATTGCAACTTCACCGTGGACGAGTTACATATACAGTTGACAATAACTTCCATTTACGAATTTATTTTTAGTGTTGATCGAATTTCATTTTGATTTTTGCTTTCTCATCTGTGTATTTAAATTAGGTACGTACCTAATTGTCAAATCAATGTTGTGTTTTTTTTTGGAAATTGCGTGAGTAAACCCATCTATCTGCTGTCTCTAAAATGCACATCTAGCTTACTAGTCTAAACGAAAAGATGTCTATGCAATAGCACTTTTGTACCTCGATTTTTTCCACTATTTTAATTATTTTCTCAGGCAGGTGGAGTTAGCGTGTCTATGCCGCATTTAACCTTCGTTGTAATTTCCGTGATTAATGTAACCCCATTTATATTGGACTCTGCATTTTTATAAACGCTTTGTTATGTAATACGAAATCCGTTTCGCTGTGTGTTAACTAAGTTTTACAGCACTAGAAGATATCGTTGGTGTCCAATGGGAATACTTACGGCACTGCGAATTTTCTGACGAATATTTCTGAATGACGTATGGCAACGTCATTCGGAAATAAAGATGGTCTTAGACGACCAATAAATTATAATCAAATAAGCTAAAACGTTTCCAGTTTAGTCTTAAGTCAGTAGTCCTAAACAAAGAAACTTCTTTGAAAACTCGTGAATAATCGTCTGTTCATCTTAAAGTTCAGTTTAGTCATCTTCAATCTTGGTATTTGCTTATTGGAAATCGAATTCTGTATCATGAATATAAACCCCTTGCTACAATTGGTTTTGATTGTCGTATGAACTCGGTTAGTTACTGTCCTCCCCATCGCCTCGTGTATAACGTTACGTCTGTCCATGTGTGTGTGTGCTAAGATTACGTATTGTATTGCGGTCGACAATAGGTCCTCCAGACGGGCTGATTGTTTCAGTGTACTTGTTCTTGTTGATCGGGCCTGTCACTGCAAATCTTCGTGATTTGATCATGATTGTTCTCAAGTGCATAAAGAAGAAACTTCAACTCAAAGAAACTCCAATCAAAGTTACTGGGTTTTATAAGAAGCTTTATAACCCAGTGTTTTTTAAAACTTTCGATGCTGACTGATATTTTATAGGTTTAATTAGATACTTCAGCCGATAGATCTTGTAAAACTCTTTGTGAAAAGTTGGGCAAAGTGAGGTTAGAGTGAGGTGTCAATAGTGTCAATGCCTTAGCATTAGTTGCAGCTCACTCCGCGCTCACTTCACCTAAGTTTTCAATCGCTCGAATCGCTTTGATATATGTACTTCATAAAAAAACAGTTTGTATAACCTTCTAAAGACGAACGCAAACTGACGCTGTAAGTAGTTATCTTATAGTAAAGGGGTGTTTAAACGTCAAAAAGTATGGTTAAACAATCGTTAATCATTATTTCACTGTAAGCAACGTTTATAAATAAACCCCTAAAAAACTAAAACTCAACTAGGACAAAAACGTTAACTAAAAATTACGTGTGACTCCGGTTGTAGAAAAACCGAAACTAATAAAAATAACCGCATGTGTTCGTCTGCGTGTCTCTCTGTCTTAACGCGATAACACTAAAACTAACGAACTTATTTACATACGGCCTCATACGTTCGTAGAGCGGTGGCAAGCTCCAGCGGTAGAGCCAAAATGGTCTTCGATAAACGACACCTTTTGCACGACATCATCCTTGTGCTGCAACGACTTAAAAGAAGAAACAGTCTTCCAAAGTGTGTCGTACCACTTACTGGCGAACGATTTCAAGAAAGACTGAAGCTATGGCGAGGCAATGCTTTCTTACCCAAATGACTTGATACACCCACTGAAGACTTCCCACCTAGACATGAATTACCTTGGGTAATCTGGAAGTCTTTAAACAGACTCCAGATTGGCCGAAGCAAAGAAAAACTGTTCAGGTGGAGATTCATAGCCCACTCTGCCTTGGAGTGTAAATGTGGTGCTGTTCCACAAACGATGGGACACTTAATAACGTGTTCTGCGTGTCCTGTTAGCTGCACGTTACAGGAACTGATGGACGCTGGTGATGGCACCAAACAAGTGGCCGAGTTCTGGGCCGAGTCCATTTTGATTACTAACGATACGCTAAGAAGAAGAAGAAGACCGTCTGGGAAATTAACTGGCGTACGCCAATGTAGTGATGTAAAACTTATAACCCGCGGAACAATATAATGCTTCCAACGATACCTCGTTTGTCAAAATACGACAAGTCGTTTAGGAATTATGAGGGAATGGAGACGAACTGAAAATGCCTGGAAGAGCTACTGGTCCATGAAAGAACTTATGAAAAAAACGCAGTATGCTAAGGCTACTTATTCTTTTTCTTTCTAGGCGTCAATTTGACGTTGCTCAAAATGCCGCTAAGCTGACGTAGACTTGGGCTGGCTACGTCTGCCGTATGTCCAATAAACTGTGGGCCAAAATAACCAAATGTCTTAAAAGGAACTAGGTTACACAATCAAATGTATTCTGTTCTGTTTTCCTTTATGAAAAGGCAGCAATTTGAGTTTTCGTAAAGCGCGGCCGACCAGCGTAGCTATTCTCAACCATTCGATAGGTTGCCGAATCGAATAGGACACATTAACAGTTATTAATTTGCCTTGTCCCCGACAGGAAATGGTTTTCAGAAGAATGGCGGTCGTCTATTTGATTTAAACTCACATAATTTTCGGGTTTATGATTTGTGAGAAGCCTTCAGAAGACTTTTGATAACATTGATTGATTTTCGATTCGGCATGGAAGCATATCAACCTGTCACTGTCTGTCTGTCACTGTGAGGGTGCTGCGGATTTGAATTGTCCATCTAAAATTAACATGTTTAACTCATGAATCTTCGTTTTCCGTAGTCAGATAATAAATCCTTCAATGCTGCTATTAGCTGCTGTATTAACTGAAAGAAATCCCTGTTTCATTGCTAAACGCAGATGATCACACACATACAATTGGAGCAACCATAAACAAAATTAAAGTGTTTGTCAGTGGACATACGCTCCAATTTTATTTATGCGTATGACTATGGATTACGCATCACGGAAACTGTTGAGAGCAACGCACACTACCTACACATTGGCTCGAAGCATCGGTTATCGTAATCCACGATCGATAAAATTGCCGGTTGAAATTATTACGGGTAACTTTTGGATGTGATCAATTTGTTTTGTAAATTCATCGTCGTCGTAAAGTGGTTTATTTTTTTCTAAGCAATTAAAATGACAAATAGTTTTCATGAATTTATTGGTATTCAAACGACACGTTAAAGAAAATTAAGTCGTTCGGTCATTACCAGACAATTACGACGTAGAGTAATAAAGCAGGTAAACTGTAGTACCTGTAATTAATTCAATAGTAATTGCGACATTAGAGAAAGAGAAACGTTTGTCGGGTATTACACGTGCGTGCGCAACAAATGAAGACAGTCTAGAGGAGTGACGAGTCGAAATAATTATTTTAAGGCTTGAGCGAACACTAAAAATAAATCGCCAGTGTGATGTCATGAAAAGTGTTACGTACCTATCCAACACGCATCCGAGTATGACATCAGTTCTCCTCGCCACGATCATCTGTTCGCCCGTTGAATTATTATCACCGTTCCCACCATTTGTGATTCACAGTGTTTTTTTCTCTAGCTACGATTAAATGGATTTTGCAGAATGTAGGTTGGCTAACCCATTATCGCTGTTGATACCTAATTAGCGGCTGGATCCGGCCGTTGTTTAGATAAAAACCACAAAACGGTAAAGGACAAACAAAATGGTTGTTTCTGCCACGCTTGCTAATTATGTCTTGTATAAAGTCGGTATTATTTTTGGCTACAATTGTTTTGGCTTAGATTATTGTTTTTTGATTAAGGGAAAATTATAACCAGTGTCCGCCCTGAGGCTGGACGCTTTATATTTATTTTCTAGTTGGTACCTACAACATCGTTCTTTTACATTTTAATGCTCCTATTTAAATGCTAGTCGTAGCTTCCCGATGATGTAGTCACCTTATTCGATGCGTTACATAGATGGAATCGCCTTGATACTGTAGTTCGCTGTTGTTCAAACTATTACTATATCTTTACCTAATTTTAGCTTCTACTCAAAATATTTATGTTCTACAACGCCCACACAAACAGCGGATGGCTCGTCAATGTTGTCCTCAACATGGCATTGTTTTCGTTCGGGTGTTACGTCGCGGCATGCGTCACTGGCTGTTCTAGGTATCTACGTGCATGTAATTCTGCGACACCACATCGCTCTGCACTCGGCTGCTAGTCCGGCAACACGTTCGCGCCATGCGGGCTCTGCTAGTGACGTTTGAAGGTTAACCGGTCCAGTTAACTGACGTTCATGCTTCATGCGACCCACGATAATCGGGATAATCATAGTCACCAATAGATGCTGGTGTGTGTCTAGCCTGGACTTGGGCCAGCCCACTCAGAACTACTCTGACTCGTTCATGACGCCGCATATTTTTAACGTAACAAACAGCGCAGACATACTCTCGAGTGCCAAATGTAAAGTTCACTAACATAGATTTGGCAAGAGCAGCTATTTAAGCGAGTGTCTATGCTTCTAGCGAATAATCGCGGACTACGTAGACATTCATTCTTGTGATCGGCGTAGGACGGAGGATCAAGTGAGAAGAACACCTTCATCAATTGATGGGATAGATCATAAATTGTCTTTAGTGTATGATAATTATAGACAACAACACCTTACAAGTACCTTAATGCCATCTGGTGAAGTTATTACTGAATTACCAAATCGGGCACGTTACATCTATTATAAGATAAGTTACAAAGGTAACACTTTAAATTAATTACCGGTAATATTTTCAATGATGCTTACAATCGACCTTCTTTGGTTACCAACAACAAGAAGGTTTAAATTGCCATCCCTGCGGATACGCGGCTAAAGTTTAGTTTCTCAGGAATGTGCAGTATTTTTTATAATTCGATTAATAAAAATCGATATCGGACCGTTCGCTGGTTTTCATAAAAAAAGCAAGAAATTTAATAAATTAACTTCATGATCCTAGCCAACTAGTATAGTGCACGTAGTTGTGCCAGATAACTATTTTTGCTTTGAGTGTCGCATACTAATTAAATGTTACTTTATCGTCCGTACAGAGTTCCTGCTTTCTATTGTCTTTGGCAATTCGAACGATTTACCTTTTCGTAGTAATGTATCCGGTTATTAACGACTTGCCTTCCTAATCTTCTGTCAGTAGAATAACAAATTGCATTAGGTAGAAAAATTAAGTTTCATTTCAAGATTTGTAGAAGAAATATGTCAGTTTATAATACCGTTATGTTATTACTATATGGTTCAATCAACTGTCATCGAACCACGACCGCTCCTTTGTCTCTTAACGGATGGTTGCATTATTATATATAGTATGTCGTCGATGGACGGTTGGAGAAAGAATGAGGATTTCAGCTTATGACTCCGGAACTACAAGCTATTATTATGAGCGGCGCAGAAATACGTATATGTAATGTATGTTCGAGTCAGTTTTTGGCATTGTCTTGTATGTACCACGAGCAACATTTCATCTAAAGTACATCACTCCATGACAATTGATTCATCTTGTGACCATATTTTTACTAACAATGATAGTCTCGGAAGTAGCAAGCAGCAATACCAATTGGCATTCTCCGTGATGTTTTGTTGGCAGAGGTGCTCGGTAGTACGTATCTCCGTTCAATATCTGATAGATTGAATTAACAACCTTTTAATGAGATTAATCTGCTCTACGCGCATTTTATTTATTACAGTTACCATAACCTTCCAAATGACATCGAGCGCTTTTTTATTTTTTATGTACTTAAGTCACGTTCATTTTAAAAGAAGGAGCATCAAAGGAAGAAGTCCTGTTTTGGTTTGAGATTAAAAAGATCGGGATATTGATGCAGAATACCAGTAAGCTTAAGATTTATTAATTTAAATATCCTTTACTGCTTCCTGAAATTCTTTGCAGGCATTCATTTGTTTTACTTCTAGCTACATAAGTCACCGATCATAAATGTGTAGGAGTTAGAAAAAACGTACGATTTCCCACCTCTGACATTTGAAAATATTTTATTGATCTGTTAGCAGCGACAGCTGCATGTACGTTTTCATTGCTTTTCTGCTATTACTAAACGTCTTTTGTTCTATAACGGTCACCTTTCAAATGCCTCTAATTTATGACGGCAACAAATCCCTTGTGCTTTTCTTATTTTAAATTCTTCTTAGTTCCGCGAAGGTTATTTCTGGTAACAAAAAACATGCCTATTATAAATATCTGAAATTTGGACGAATTTTCCGCCGAGCGTTTCCGGGAAAAATGTTGCAAAATTCTTGTCTTGCAACATATTTCTACGGTGTAAAGTATTGATTTAAGTCCTGATTCTTAGAAGCAGTGCTATAATTA
>VKGM01014242.1:0-10507 GCA_007844875.1 Busseola fusca | reverse complement strand
ACTTATTGTCGCGTTCCGCCCGAGCAAGCCAGAGCGCGAAACAAGCAAGAGTCATCTCTTTTCCACTCCATCGGTCGATGCGTCCGAGTAGAAGAGACACAGCGGCAGCACACAACCTATTCATCAATGTTTTCTTATGACGTTATCACCTAAAATTATCGTCCATAAACCGACTTTACAGACAACCGATTTTTTTGCAATATTATCTGGAGCCATCGCATTCAAGAATTAGGCTTGCTAAAGTCCTGTCTTACTTGTTTTCTTCAAAGAAAAGTATCTGGACATTATTTACTAACCTTTCCCGTGGAGCGTATCAAAGAGTAACCGGGGTCCCTGGGGCGCATAGGCAGGTGAAGGAACAGGGGTGGGTTTTAGTCACAAATATGTTTTAATCAAATAGAAGGTTCATACACTATCGTAAAAAAAAAAAAATAACTCTCCAACTAACATCTTGTAGCTTTTATGTCCAAATAAGCAGCTGATGACTTTTAGAAATACAATGCACTCCTACACTTCGTTCGCTTTTCACTGGGCTCGATATTGTTGAATTATATGTATACACGGTTCGATCTCTAGTCAAGAATAGAACAGAAGAGTTTGTCTGTTAGAAATTTCTCAATTATAACCGAGGATTGGAACCGTGCCCAATAAATAACAATAGGATTATATTAGCAGCTCTGCTGTAGAGTTACGAAACCTTTGTGGTAAGGCTAGACTGCGACGTGTACTTGGTTCATTTCAATCTTAATATTCTTCAAGAATAACTCATCATTCTTGAAGCCTCATGTTTTCTTAATAGTTCTTTGATAATTCGTTAACAACCTGATATTTCCTACATTATTTATTTGAATGGGTACATACCAGGAACTTACTCTTTTTTCTTGATTATTTGTGATACGCGCCTTCAGTTCGTTATCTAATAAATCCGGAATGAAAGGACGTATCAGACTTTTACCCCAGCCGTGTTCCTTTATCTACCTGTGCCAGGGGACACGATATCTCTTTGGAACATCCCGTCGCCGTCACTGGCAGGAATTATAGATGCCTTCTTCTTCTCAGCCTATAGAGGTCCACTGCTGTACAAAGGCCTCCCCCAAGGCTTGCCACAACGACCGGTTCTGCGCTGCCCGCATCCATCGGTTTCCCGCGACCTTCATCAGGTCGTCGGTCCACCTTGCGCTGCGTCATCCGGTATATGGCCGCCACTTCAGAACCTTACTGCCCCATCGGCCATCGGTTCTAGGTGCAACTCTAAGAGCTATGTCGGTGACTTAGTTACAGATGCCTGAGTTATCAAAATTAACCATGTTGTTGCCAATTTTTTTTTTTTGGCCTTTAATATAATTGGAATGTTGGAATTACCGATATTTTTAGAAATAGGTGAAAATATATGCCAAAAGCTACACCGGGAAAAATAATACAAGCAAGATTTTATTACTTTGTAATTTAATAAAAGTTCTTCAATATAAGAATATGTCCGATTCCATCTATATAATACAAAGCGTTTTTCAAAAAGGGAAAATACCTACATATAAAATACAACCTCCATGGACTTCTATTCCGATTACCATCAAGTTCAGTACTCATTCCCTGCATGGCATTACATACGAGGAAAATATTCCAAACCGCATTCAAATTTCAACGAAAATATACCATTTTCGTACAATAGACGACCTCCTTTCTAACGGATAGATATACAGTGCCACTAGTGGAGTGAACAGTATTGTTGCTACTTATATTTAGTTAGACAGCGAATATAACATTTTATCTACATCAGAAGCACCGTACGAAGAAATTGCCTCACAAGAGCTTATTGACATCGAGATCGTTTATTGCACTATTTGACTTTATAATTATTAAGACATGAAAAGATTTCTCATTATATTTATTTACATAAAACTACAAAATTTTATTGTAAACAACTCATGTGAACATTTTATTTACAAAGGGTCATTCTTCATCAAGGAGTATTCTTTTAAAATGAACCAAAAAAATACTTATTGGTAATTCTTCTAAAATTTGATATCCAGCGTCCAAAAATCCATTGGTTCCAACCAAATTATAAGAACACGTGGCGTAATAAATAAACAAACTTGTATAATACTATTTACAATGCGTCTTGAGATATACGACAATTTTGCCATTCATGATACGGTAGTTACAAGACGTGGCAGTAGCTAAATCATCAGATAAGATAAAATACAAGGTTCAGACATGACATTGACATTCGCATTTTCCCACCAATATGTTATAATAGTTTCGGATAAATTCACGTTAGTATACAAATATTGTTAACAAAATGTAAAGTGGTGAGATTCTATGATACAACGGAGAGGGGACTACGGTTAGATGGAACAGACAAAGCTTTGACGAAATGTATCTACGTCGTAATATATTAATAGGAGAGCTTCACCGTGTGAGGGCCAGAGCGGTGGGATTACAATATCTGGAAGAGTTTCTTCAGTTCGACCATCAGTTGCCAATCGGTCTTGATGAGGTCCTCACGGAAGTAGTCCTTGCACGCGTCGATACTGGCGCGAGATATCTAGAACAATACACACAAAAGGTCAATCACCGTCATCAAGGCTAGAGTGAATAGGCTCATAATAAACTAGTGCGCTTTACCATCAACGATTGCATCACTGCTTACCATCGGGCAGGATCGCGGTCAAGCACTAGTTTTTAACATCATAAAAAAAAACAATGGATTTGTCCTGGAAGACAAAAAGCCCTGATTTATTTTAGCCCACTATCGACTAAAGTGGTTAATCAAAACCAGGATTTGTCAAGGATGCAGCATCCATACCGTTACAGTCTAATTTTGTGAATAGAAAATATCCTGTGATATATAGAGATACTAGCTGGCCCGGCAAACGTTGTTTTGCCAAATAAATAAAAATAATGTTGGTCGATTCTCAGACCTACTGAATATCCATATAAAATTTCATAAAAATTGGTCAAGCCGTTTCGGAGAAGTATGGTAACTAACATTGTGACACGAGAATTTTATATAAAAAGTTAACAACGTCACAACGCTTAACTTGGTTAACTTGAACGATCTTTGTCGTTAATTTGGATGCATAAATGCATTGCAGATACTAAACCAACCACAGATAAACAGTAAACAGAATGCCCGTTATTAAGGTTAAAACCATTCATATTTCGCATAATAATAAATAGGTCTCATAAATATTTTCTCGGGAAAGAGTTAATTGAAACCAAATTATAAAACTCATGGAACATCACAATTAATTTAAAAAATTGCAGAATTTAATTGCGGCCTATCAATACATCCGTAAAAAATGGTTCGAAGCGAGATCCGAACGAGACACCTTCAGAGCTAAAAATAGCGAGTCCATGTTGAATGTACAAGTGGTTCATTCAGGTCGACCCAGTTTGGGGCTCATCGATTCAGCACTCCGGGGTGAATGGGGGTTTTGACGTCATAGGGAAAATAGAACAGGTTGTGCAAGCAAGGAATTGGGTCACAAGTACCCCTCGCCCCTCTGGCATGGCAGTGGTGACCCCGGTGCAGCCTGCCCGGGCCTCGTCGCTAGCGACATTGGATCCGGCTAGAAAATCATATTATCAGAAGCTGGAAAATATGGGAAACTGCGGCGTGTATTTTTAGCCCGAGGGACGGGTGATAAATAAGACGTGCAAGGTGAAGAGCCGAAGGTCAGGCGAATTTATATATTAGGAGCTTAGGAAATATATATTTTGTAGGGAAATTGCAGACCGAATATTCCACTTTTAGTCTCTTAAGACTTCTGTTGTATTATAGTAAATTGAAATTACAAAATGACTAAGAGAAACCCGAAACACAATTCACAATACCTAAACATATTTAAACGCGTGAAACTAAAATAATGTAAACCAAAAACCTGTAGTGCGAACCAATTTTTTTCAAATACATGATTTTTTTTTTAACTCAACTTTATAAAGTGGTCCCTCTGTCAGCGCATGAACAATATAAGTCCCATCAATGAAAGCACACAGCGATATTAGACAATATCAATGGGGCTTCTGGAATGGGCCTGACCCGGTCATCGCGTCTGTGTGCAGCCTGCCGACACGATGTGCCTGTGTGACTCCTTGCGACTGTACAGAGAGAACGACGAAACGCATGGCCCTTCTAAAATGTGTACAAGTACCAAGAGTGTTATAAAGTACCAAGTACTTTGTGCGGTGTTTCGTTATTTCGATTGTAATCATTTAATGTCTGCAACGTTTGAGTTGTAAGTTGCTGTTACGCATTCAAAATTTTTGTGACGATCTCAAGTCTCCATAAAAATTAAGTGTTAATTTCTAAAAACTACTTACATGTTACTACGTTATTGTTTATTGATTAAAAATAAAAGGATCCATAAGCCGATATGAAATCCAGAATGACTTAAGAAAAGCAAATCATACAGTAGAAACTATCAATTAAATAATACGTTTGAGTCGTAAACAGCTGTAAACGAAATGAAGAGCCGGAATTGCGACACACAACACCAGTCATAAACATTACTCATTACACGTCCAGTGACATCAATGTAATTACAAAACGACACATGTTCTGCATCACGGAGACGTTTTCTCTATTTGGGTTTGCGAAAGTTTTACGTGATCCTTGTCAAGACTTCATGGAGGAAAACTATAAATTATGTACACGCAAATGGAAGGCTACTTTATAGGGGACAATCAGTTGAGCAACTTATCGATCAGCGAATAGAAAACATCTATCTCGAATGTACAAGCAGGGATAAAATTATGTATTGTGTAAGAAATTGAAATGAAATTGCGATATACTCCAGCAATTTTCAAGGTCTACGAATCAGAACACGAGTTTCATTCAAGAACTTGTCCCGGATGAATATTAAGAACCGAAGACGGTTGAAAATACAACTTTAAGGTTTGCCCTTTCATTTTTATCACCTTTGCTGTCGTAAATCAACTGGAAATGGATTAAAGGACAAGAAAATAATACGAAAATATTTTTAATTTCGCTAAATGACAACAAAATGTAATTATTTTCATTTAGACTGTTCAAAGAACATAATGGGTGTAAGAGTGGTTTGCCATCAAAGTGATTCAATTCATATATATGAGTGGTCAAGAGATCATATGAAAAACTATGACGTCATAAAGTATCCAAAAATACACCGGCCTTCGCTCGGGTGACGGAAAATCGTCGAGTTCACATTGAGTGCTTTTATATTGTGCAAAGGAAAGATTGATGTTTTCCACTAATCGAAAACAAAACAGGAAGCTTTTTATGTAGTGTTTAGAGCTTTCAAAGTGAACTGACGCCAGTATATTCGAGGAAACTTGAGAAGATATAGCTGCTTTACTGAATATTTGTATGCATAGGAGTAACATAATATATTCGCTTCTACATAAAATTCTAGTGAAGCAATGTCTTGCAACACAAAATATGTATTTCAATTAAACGTCCCATGTGACTATTGCGTGTTCTTAGTTCATCTTGTCCGTATTTCGTGAATACCTACTTACATAGTAGGAGTTACAAATACCCATTGATGCAGCGATTGACTCTTAATTAGTCCTGACTTCTTTTGTTTCTAAACGTAACATATATTATACTATCAGAATTTGTAACTTCCTATTAGAACAAACTAATTAATGATATGATAAATGTTTCCTGCTTCGACCGCTACATAACCATTTCAAGGTAATTCTGGCGCAAAATTAGGTTATACATATTATAATATTAATCTCGTGATCGTTTAATATTAAAAAAGAACAACCATTTTTCAAAAAGCTGTGTTTCATGTCACAGAGCGTTTTCCGACACGTTGTATAATTTAATTCTTGTAAAAAAAGTAAAGAAGCGAGAAAAATGTAATCATAAACAAACTGAATATCTGGTGTGAGAGCAAGCTTAGCAACAGACTGCTCGTGTATATATATCATATAACTGCAACACCTATAGCCCTGCTTCCCCGTGCGGCTCGGTTCCCCTCGACCTAGTGACCTGACCACCCCGCGGCCGCCCCCCGCTGCAGGCGATCAATGGAGCCGCAAGCCCCCCTTCACCATTGATACTAACCTTCTACTTGCATTGATACAATGCTTTAGTAGGTATGAATGAAAATCCTTCAATGAGTTTCTTTACGCTAGTTCTGCGGGCCGCGGTTGTTATCACACTAATATAATGTGAGACACACACTAACAAAATGCACGTCAACGCATTTTGTTGAAATCGTCGTGCAGAACGACGCACGAGTTTAGAATATACATCGTATCGGTTAGAAAGGTCGATGCTATGAACATAATGATATGAGAATAAATAGACTGCTAGCTATTTTCTAATTGAATGGACACTGATAAATGAATACTAATGTTTGTCACATTACTAATTGATAATTTTTATCTTCATGCAGACTTAGGTATTCTACTGGATCCATTTAATCACTGTGTTACACGGTAGCAAATTATGTATGTAAGAGTATGTATGTATCGTTCACCTTCGCAACACGACTAGAATCGATTCTAATATAAAGTCAGTGGGAACCGATTAGAACTACTAATAGTAATAACGTATTCGATGTTCTGATACTGAACCGTTCTAATTTATCGTAAATCTTTAGCAATTGCGAGGTAAACAGAACATCAATTAAACTGATAAACTTTGAAAAATACATGTGTAAAGAAAGGTTATCGAACGCCTACTCGTACGAGCATCATAGCAACTTGTTTCTAAATATCCAAGAGACGAAGCAACTGATGCTGCTTGTTATTACTTACAAAGCAACATGTAAACAGTCGGGTGTTAGTATTCATGCTTTTTGTCCGTATCACTGTACCATTAACATGCCAGATTGGCAGTAGCCGATTGCAGATGCAGCTTCTGTTTATACATTACTATCAATAGTTGATACAATGTTGCCGAAACGCAACAAAACGTGTGCAATCACGAGTCGACACGGCGCTTCCGTTCATCTATAATACAAATATTTGCACACAACATGAGCCAGGGTACCATCACGAGAACACGATACATGATTTATTCAGTTCAGTTTCTATTCTCCTGGATAATATTTAGAAGGAAAATAACGTCATACTCTAAATTGTTATCGAGAATATTAGTGAAATAATTGATTCAACACTTCTGACAAATGATTCACATTCATGAACAGGCTTCAGAATTTGAGGAAAACCTAATCCAGTAGATACGCAATACGCATACATACATTTATAAGAGAAATCGAAAGCTATACCGATTTGCAAAACCTTACCGACAGAGTAGTTTGAAATCTGAAATTTCGACTTTTCATACAGTCAACCAAGACAACAAGGTAAATAATCCTCTGAGTTGAATGTAATACGTTCTAATAATAGCCGTATCAATCGGTGCCATTTGTCTGTAGAGCTAAAATGGTACCGATATCTTGTGCAATGTGCAGCCCATTCATTAAAGCGTCACCCGTGACATATAGCGGGCTCTACACACGGATGGGACGGTTCGTTCAGAGCCGACGCTCAAACGTAGACGTGTTTCGACGATTGATGTACGAGTGCTAAAATAATTCGTAATATCTATAAAACTTTCATACGTCATATGGAACGTGGTGTTTATTTTCATTGCAATATCAGATATAAACTTTTTTGTTAAGTGTTTTAGAATCTAGGTCTGAAATGCGTTTTAGGTTATCGTGTTGCTTTCAACATATTTACAGTGTTCTTGCGGAGTATATTCTGATTCATACAAATTCTTCATGTAATTCTTTGTAATATAAATATTGTATTTGTATAAAAATACCTACTTCAAAAGCAAAATTTTACCCGTAGAATTACTTTTATCGAGCATTTATAAAAACGCTGCATTTGTAACTGCCCGTGTGTACGTGTGTTGGGTGTCTACCAAGTACCAACAGATTAATCAATTGGCGACATCAATTTGTAGTTATAATAGCCACTCCATTGTCCTTTAGAACTTAAATTAAGACTTTCTAAATCTGAACGTTGCATTTACATCTGGTAGGTATGTAAGTAAATTAACATTAACTATGTAGGTAAGCATTTTGTGGTAAAAGCAAATTAATTTTTATTTTTGTTGTGAACTTTTGCTGATATTTTGACATGGACTTATCTTACTGCTTAGAAATATACAATTTACAGTGGATAGCACAATTTATTGATCGATGTTCTAATTATTTTTTTCAGAGGGACTGATGATGAGTCAACATCGCCATTATTAAAACATGGTCGTCTTTAATTCACGTAGTTCAATATAATTGACCAATACGGAAAAGAACTGTGTGTGTGTGTGTGTGTGTGTGTTTTTGGTAAGGTTAAGGTACTGTAAAATGTGCTGAATAACTGTGAAATGTCCATCAAATTCCTATGTGGCCCAGCAGTGGACGGACAATGTTGTTGATGAACCAATAAGAGAGGCGGTGAACCCGCATAAATATAGAGCACCAAAAAACCCGAAACTGATGACTCTCTGTTGATACATCTTCTATTAAAGGTCCTCGATTACCCAAGTCCCCACTCCTTACTAATCCAGTCATTTCGTACGATTCCACAATTCAATGATAAATTCTGCATGGAAACAAACACGCAACGTCTGCCCTGCCATCTATTACTTAACACATAAACTATTGAAACTATTGGCGCAATTTTCATTCATCACCGTCGCTCGTTCACATATCGTCGTAATAAATATTTTGCAACGATAAAACTATCAAGAGTGTGCGTTGATTCATTGACTTTGTATTGTAATTCTGATTGACTGGGCTTCTGGAAAATCCTGATACGTTGAATGAGTTTTCCTTATCGAGTCATAGTTGTATTTTTTTCCGCGTAATAATAATGCATGGTTTAGTGGTGTGTGTAATCATTTAGTAATTTACTGAGAATCAAGGAACATTATCAGAATGTGTTTGCAAACATCTGCCATCGGGTTTCCGGATAATTTACTTTATAGTTTTTTTTCAATACGGTCTTGGGGAATTCAAAAGGCGTCGCGATGCCATAATTATTATCATCACGCATGCTATCATAGATTAGTTATGGTATTCGTAGTTTTGTATTTGGTGCATAAACTGCTGTATTCGACAACACTATACGCATATTCGCTAAACGGGGTGTTTCATATACCCAAATCTGAAGGATAAAAGTGCGATTATAAACGCGTTCGATGAACAAATTCAATGGTAGAGAAGGCCTTTTCTAAAACCTTGCATTGAACCTAGACTTTGATGCGAAATGCTAAAGTCTAAAAATATTTCAGATATATACATATGTCATGCTGCTAGCCCGTAAAACACAAGACTGGTGCCCTGTAACAGCAACACACACGGCAGATATCGAATCTGGCGGGACGACCAGCAGCCTAATTGCGTAACACATTTTCGGCCAATGATTGAGACTAGTTGGTATCGTTTGGACCGCAATCTGCATTCATTGCGTTATTTATGTGTTGTGCAGACAAATTTTTCGAACTTATGAAGCAATGGTTTAGAAATTTGCTTCAAAACTGTGCAGATTCCGATCAATAGTGTGTTAATATTGTGTGATAATTAATAGTGTGTTACGCAATTAGGGTGCAAGAAGGCTTTTCGAAAAAACTTAAAAGAAGTATCGCAGAATCGTAACCGATAGAAGGAGAGGAGGGAGCAGTGCCCAGCAGTGGATAAATTCGAGATACTTGTAAAATATATGCGATATCGTGGCATGTATCGCGACTTGATTTTTAATACGTACGAAACGAGAGTGAAATAACAATGAGGCTGCAAGGGTTAGGAAGATCCTATCAACCGACCAAGATCAAACCCTTGGAGCGCTGAAAAAACCCGACGGCACATACACAACAACGGACCAGGAAACCAGCAAGGTCTTCCTAGAAACTCACTTCCCGGACTGTAAACTACTAGAGAACAGGACCTGGGAAGCTGAACCGGATTGGACCCCAACAGAGCAGGACTGGTCCAACGCGGCGACGACTACAGTGGGCCATCAACACCTTCCAGCCATACAAGTCTGCGGGACTGGATGACATCTTCCCGACCCTACTACAATGGGGACTTGAGCTCATAACACTAACTTGGCGTGAGGTGAGGGTCATCTTTACACTCAAATCTGGTAAATCCGACTACACAATCATAACCCAAGGCGTACAGCCCCATAAGTCTCACATCTTTTCTACTAAAAACCCTGGGGAGACTCTGTGACCGGCACATCCGCGACAGGCCTCTTCAGGTAAAGCCACTCCACAAAAAACAGCATGCGTACTCCACAGGAAAATCAACAGAATCCGCACTGCACAAGTGCTCAGTGTGGTATCCAAGATTGAATGCGCTGTGGATCACAAATGCTCAGCACTGGCCGTCTTCATCGACATCGAGGACGCCTTTGACAAAACAACATTCACAAGCATCAACACGGCCTTAAACACACAACATAGACTCGTCCATGAGAGGATGGATCACCAATATGCTCAAACAAAGAGCAGTATAGGTGATCATAAACGATACCACAAGGGCCATTGTAACGC
>VKGM01014241.1:0-10511 GCA_007844875.1 Busseola fusca | reverse complement strand
GTATTGCCCAGTCACTGGGTTGTGGAGGTCAGATAGGCAGTCGCTCCATGTAAAATACTGGTATTCAGCTGAATCCGGTTAGACTGGAAGCCAACCCCAACATAGTTGGGAAAAGGCTAGGCAGATGATGATGACACAGTTTTCGAACATACCGAATTCTCATGATAAATCTAAAGCGTACCTATTTTGCAAAAAATACTAATATGAATTTTACTATAACTCTACATGTAGCCAAATAGATCGCCAAGCAAGATATCATGCAAAAAACTTAACAGCTGGAGAATTGTCGGTCGAATTACATCCAAATGTCAAAACTGTATTTTATAAAGTAATGGTTTATTAATATTATAAATGGCAAACAGATGGACAGGCGAAGTCCCATTACGTGTTGTCAAAACGTGTGGTAGTGATCTTATCTCAATTATAATTTTTATAGTGTGACATGATCCGTGTGAAAAAATGAATGTTTAATCCATTTGTTTAATAATAATAACATATACAAAATGAGTACCTAATATATAGTAAAGAATGTAGTATACGTAAGCTGGAGTCATTGATAAAACAATTTAAAAAAAAATACGTCTGTAAGCTGACGATTATTTCTTGAGTCATTATCATTTTGTTGATAAAACAAGAACCGCTTATAGATTATATCTGCGGGTCTTGTTTGAGATGATAATGTGTGAATGAATATTATAGATCAAACAACTGTTAATTCAATCAATCGTGTGCGGATATCCTTAATTATTTGGCTATTAACACTTCCGTATCTTGCAAAATTTTCTCGTATTTATTATTATCGTCTTTGGAAGGTTTATCCCGAAGCCCACAAAGTATGTAATAATGCTTGCAGGATATATGTAATCTCCGAATTTACAGAAGTGTACATAATTTCATTAGTGAAATCTAATTATCTTATACCCAATCGAAATCAAAAGGACTCTTTGGCGACATAGTTAAAGACCTTCCTATGAAAAAGGCACTATTTTAAAAGTTAAATTATTATTTAAGTTAGTACTTATATAGTTACCTACTCAAAGCTGTCTACTTAAAAAAAGTTTACTAATATAAGTTATCCTTCCTTCCTCAGAGAGCATTTCGTCGAAATTCCATGTTATACTTCTAAAGGATTACCTACGCGAGTAAATGAAGCTACAAATACGAGTACATTTTACATGTAGGTAATATTACTGAACATATTTTCCACATCGCCTCATCTTTGTGTTGGAAAAGTACCTACCTATAATAATACAGAATGGCATACACCGACGCGCAAACTATAACCATGAGTTCAGCACATAATTTTCAATATAATATTTTTCCCAAGTGTTTAAATTTTTTGTCCCAGTATTTTCAGTATTACGGCTGTGAAAAAACTGGGGGACCCGTGGCTTAATAATAACAGCCGCACAGGTCGATCGATCAGGTTAAGTTACGCTTGCCGCGGTTTGTCTGTGGATGGGTGACAATCTTTCCATACCGAGACCCCTCCGTGCCTCGGAAAGCACGTTAAGCCGTTGGTCCCAGCTGTCATTCGCAGATATTTAACAGATGTTACGGGTAGTCAGAATCCCGAAGTCTGACAAACAGTCTTACCAAGGGGTATCGTATTGCCCAGTATCAGGGCTGCGGAGGTCAGATAGGCAATCGCTCCATGTAGAATACTGGTATTCAGCTGAATCTGGTTAGACTAGAAGCCGACCCCAACACAGTTGGGAAAGAGGCTAGGCAGATGGCTGTGTTAAAACTAGCCAAAGACAAATCTTTGCCCCAACAAGTCTTCTTAACGCAAAGCGATTCCCGACTCCTTTAACTGAAAACTAGAACGAAAAAGAAGAACATGAAGTCGTTGGTCACGGTTCTTAGTCAATTTTTCATTTACAACCGCGTTTAAAGTTGTGGAGCACCGCTTTCGGCGATTGTTCAGACTTAACAAGTGAACTTCGGAAGAACTTCGCCATTAAAGTTCTGTTCTCGTGTTTATGCTGATAAACTTGGTCCGCCATCAAGTTCTTTACTAATTATTCTTGGGGTTTCTTAGTTTTTGTACGATGAACTGATTAACGATTCTATAATTGTTGAGTTTTGTGTTTTAGAGATATCGTCGTGTTAGTCAAAGGTTTTATTAACTGCATTTTCTTGACATAACTGCGTCTATTTGTTCAACAGTTAATTGAAATTGAATATTTGCAGCAGGATTCATAATTAAATAAGATTTGTATCGTCCTTTCTTTAAGTACGCGCTTAAGCCCTCTCTAATTCATTCGCCAACTTCCCCTGGCCGACGATCCCCGACTTTAAATGAGAAGCTATTCATAAATAAAATAACCGTGTTTTTTAGTATGAAAAATTATGGAGACATTAAACTTAAAAAATGTTGAATTATTCATTGAAACCGTGAAACTTTAAGGGTCAAACGAGAAGTTCCTTTTAGTCGGCAGTTTACGATTTAGAAATTCACGAACTTTTTGCACAGGATTTAGGATTTGGGTCTACGCAAATGAAGTCATGATTACATTTTTTATTTTGTTGATAACGTTTGGCTTTATTATTAACAATGTTTTTTTTTTCTTTTACAGGTAATTTATATGGCTAATCTACATAAGAATCAGCAGACATGTGTAAGATATATTTAAAAAACAGTTGAACAACTTGACACGCCACGATGGAGTGGGCAGAAGATGGGTATCACACTTTTCCAAATGTTAAAACTAAGACAGTAAATAAAATTTTATGGTCTTTTAAAGAGCTGTTCCTCTATAAATCTAACATGATCTTAGTAGGTTTAAAACTGTATTTGACTTACAAAACCAACAATGTCTAGTAGATTTATGACAGCAGTCTTTCGAAGTTCTTGTAAACTTATGTATTGGTGAATGTCGTAATATATCTGTCACAGGAAAATGACCCTGTTACGATAATCGATAGTTATTCATTAACTTCAGTAACTGCAATTAATGTACTATTTTTAACGATCGCTTTAACGTTACGACTTACTACTTGTAAGAGCGTTGAGTTTTACGATGTGAAGGATTTCTTAATGTGTGCTGCTTCTTATGAAGCAGATAATACATATTAATGATTCTGGATTCGTTTAGAGTTATTGCTATGTAAGGCCGCTTTTAGGTAGGTACATGTTGAGTTCAGCACCCTAATTGTGTAACACACTATCTCAATTATTTTGAAGAAGATTGCTAATCATATTACCTATGTTAGAAAAAATTGTCTGCTCCACAAAGTAAATAGCTTAATGAATGTTGTTGAATTGTCAAAATAAAAGCCATTTCTACTGACAGTGTAATTCTACAGGGTAATTGAGTAAAACACTATCAGTAGCAAAAACGAGTGTGCTTATGACCACCCGACTGAAGTGAAACTTCTTTGAACGTATAACGAACGTATGGAACGTATTTGGCTATGAGAGGAAACGAGAAAGAAAATGTGCGCGCGCACTGCTGTCTCTTGCTTATATCCCCCACTCAATTCCCGCTCGACTCGCCTGAACACACTTTTCGTAACGTTTTCGTAACGCGTTCGCCAGCTTACTCCCCAAGCGAAAAAAAGCTCAAGCGTGCGTAAAGAAGTTTGACTTCAATAATAACAGCCGCACGGTTCGGGTCTGTGGATGGGTGACCATCTTTACATACTCAGGCCCCTCTGTGCCTCGGAAAGCACGTTAAGCCGTTGGTCCCGGCTGTATATAGATCTTTGAAAATATGACCGCCAAGGTGTATCGTATTAGCCAGTCCCTTGGTTGTGGAGGTTATATAGGCAGTCGCTCCATGTAAAATACTGGTATTCAGCTGATTCCGGTTAGACTGGACGCCGATCACAACATAGTTGGGATAAGTTTAGGCAGATAATGACTATCAGTAGCAATGGGTTTAATTTTGACGGTACAACGACATTCATTGCGTTATTTACGTTGTTGAGTAGACACATTTTACGGACATATGGAGCAATGCATTAGCAATATCCTTCAAAATGATTCCAATTGATAGTATTTTACTTAGATGATTTGAAGAAAAGAACATTTCGACAGTAGGACTTGAGCTCTTAGTCGATTTTCAACTGTTTTTACAAGCTTTGTCTGTCTGAAGTACTTCTATCTGCCAGGGCCGCGGGAAGTTCGAAAGAAATACCAGGGCCCCTGGCGCATAGGCAAGTGGAGGAACATGGGTTGGTTTTAGTCAGTAAAAGTCTGACACGCCATTCCGCTCCGTCCAGAGCGGGAGAGATCATTTGATGATTTCAAACCACAAAAAAAAGTACTTCTATTATTTTCCGAATAATAATTTAGCTGCTTGCTGTTTGCTAAACTGCCTGGGACTTGAATAAATGGAATAACACTACAATTAAGATTAAATTTATTTAACGCTGTATCGTTTTGATATAAATTTATGAGCCACTTAAATGGAAATATATCTATTTCTGTTAGTATAAATCTATTCGTGAATTAAAATTTAATATCTGGCTATGGTATCGGCAATATCCGAGTATCCGACAGCTGATCAGTTGTTATATCTCGCTTGTGTTGACTATGCTATTTAGGCACACTACGCCCGCCCACTTCACCGGTCTCAATTAGTATCCGAATACATTAAAGTTTTGGCGCAATTGATTATTATTATCGCCGAATATTTTAACTTTATGTAGCAACGCTGTGTTTGTCTGTAAAATATGATTTTCCGATTTGATATCGATATATTTTATGATTCAATTCTAACTAGAAGCCCGTCTTCTGGAGCTTTTGTCTGTTTTCAAGAACTTTGCTTTAGAATAAAAATATTATGATGTTATAAAATAAAAAAATCTGATAAGTCGTATCTCAGATATCCGTTTATTTTGAATTCCAAGTGAGTACCTACCGTCGTGAAAATGGACGCGCAACCTGCTACCATGGATTCAGTAAGTACATGATGTTGAACCTAGCCTTGAATTTTTTCGTGGGTTATTATTTAAAAAAGCATGTGTACAATTCACATGTGGCAGAAGTGAAACCTACAAACATTTTTGTTTCAAAAACC
Source organism: Busseola fusca (assembly GCA_007844875.1). Lineage (NCBI taxonomy): Eukaryota > Metazoa > Arthropoda > Insecta > Lepidoptera > Noctuidae > Busseola > Busseola fusca. The sequence continues at coordinate 5,484 of VKGM01014241.1, read as the reverse complement.
CATTTTCTCCCATGTTAAATCTTATGAGTGAATAAATGCGTCTGTCTCTTTTTACTGTACCTTTTTCGATCCATCGACTGCCAAATCACAACAATGTCAAAAAAAAAAAAATTGTTTCATACATTTTGACCGCGTAGATCTTGTACTTTTCTATGAAACTGCCGGTTTTTTAATACAGAATCATGTGCTGAATTCATAGTTACAGTTTGCACATCGATCTCCCTGCTACCATGTCTAGGTACATATATCATAATGTAGCAATGTTTTTTATGATTGGAAAACGCAAAAAAAACTTTTTTATGATTACGCGATACCTGTCGGATGTACCGTGAATTCGTGATTCGTGGCTTAGTTGCCGCATTCGGACACCCACGTGACATGCGCCTACGCATGCCTTGTACGGTCAGATTACTTAGTTTGGGCTTCGTTTAGTGAGGTCAACTTTCGGTTCGCGTTAAAAAGATGTTTATTTATATGAAAATAGTGGGCGAAGGTACTAATAATGTAGTAAAATGACGTTAAGTGATTGGTGCCACCCACTGTATGCATAAAGCACCAAACCGATACCAAGCAGAAATTTTGAACACTTTGTGCTCGAAAACGTCAAAAGCGCAGCGCTTTTCGGGTAGCTTGCGTAATTCAAATTTTATTTACGTTTATTGCGAGTTTTTTTGTCATGTTGTATTTTTATCAAAATATTTATTTATAGAATTACTAGCTGACCGGGGAAACGATGTTTTACCACAAAAAAGAGAAAAAAAAATAGATGTTGGCAGTTTCTCAGACCTATTGAATATGTGTATAAAATTTCATAAAAATCGGTCAAGCCGTTTCGGAGGAGTATGGTAACTAACATTGTGACACGAAAAATGTATACATATATAAGTAGATAATCTTCTATGCAACTCTCTAAGTTCAAATTATCCTATACAATTACTATTTCGTGAAATCGTGACATTCGAGGCCTAAATTAGGCATTTGTATTAAAATTCTGGAAATAATATTTGTTAGCGTTGCGAATAAACATGAAGCTTGAGACAGACCTGCAAAACAGAAAAAGTTTTGAAATTTGTGTCCTTTATGCGATCGTGATAAGGGCTAAAATATGATGGTGTAGGTAGTTTCGAAATTTCTCGGTTTCGTCATCTTGCTGGACTGGTTGGTATTTAATATACTATGAACTGTAATAGAAATATCTGGTTCTATCGAACGTAACGCCTATTTATCGATTAGATCCAATTTGCACTTTATTGCGGAGACCGTCGATAGTCTAATTTATAATTTAATCGAATCAGTGGCCGGTTGTATTATCATGTCATAAATACCTGAGCGAATAGTAAGTGCTGGTACGAATTTAAGTGAAGTCCGGTTCGGAAATACGATTAAGAGATGTTGTAAGAACATTTGGACAGGCACTATGTTCAGCCACTAGCGCTGCGATATCAATTTTTTAAATATGGCATCATCATGCTGAGATAGCCTTTTGGCCGCGTATAGGACTTTCTGTTCATGTTTTACTTTCTAGTTTATATGTTTAATTGTGTTTCTTTTTTTATGATTGTGTTTAGTTTTATTTTGAGATTTCCACAAATACGATCACAAAATATATAAAATAATTAAAAATACTTTTTTTTTCTAAAACACAACACAACTTGTGGAAAATTTAAAAACATATATCATAGTATTTCGCTTGTGCACATTTCGATATACTTAGGCCCTATGAAATAGGGGCCTATTGCCATCAACTAGGCACAAAATTGGCCTCCGTGCTGCTCCTGAGAAATTCCTTATACAAAAACCTAATAACATAATATAATGCCCATGTAATCTATTACGCACAAATCCAGACTCCGGGGTGCTAGTGCGGCTATCCCATTTCAAAACTTAGTAAGGGACACTTTTTACAAAAATAGTTTTATTGCATAATTTTGCTACCCAAGTGAGTCAGTCCCCACTGAATACATAAACACCAACGTTGAAAAGTCACTTCGTAACCAATTTAAAACCTATTAAGTCTTTGGACTTGGACAACCAAGTCAAACATGAGTACCTATGTAGTTTTCAAAGGCGGATCCATGTTACGTTTATGCGTTCTCTAGTAAAATTTCGTTTTAGGTCCTTACTACGTTTTTACGTCACGTTAGAAATTCTAGATTGAAAAACCCAATAAGTCCGACACGGGAATCAAATCTAGGACCTCATGCTCAGTAGCACTAGCGACCACTAGATCAACGAGGCAGAAACTTAAAAACTTTATGTTTATTGTACCTGAATGCTGGAACTCTTACCATTTTCAGTGATTAAGGTAACATGGAGAATCATGTCGAAGACGATATGATTGGCATAATTTATAGTTTGTGACTGAAGTTCGGGACAAAATTCCAAATTTTTAAAGGTACAATGTCATAGCAGCAGGAACATGTCAACATGTCGCCGTGATACTACTGGTTTCTATGGCTACTGATTTTTAAGACGGCGTGTCGCTAGCTACGGAAGGTACTTCATAGAAATACGTTCTAGACGAACTGCAGTCACACTGAGTTTGTTTTAGTCCTTCATTCAGGCCTATAGTAATGAATAATCTAAACTAAACTCATACATTAAATACCCGTCGTCCCTAATACTCCGGAACTCTAAACGCGTCACACTCAAGTGTTGAGTCGCACTGACCTTTCGCGAGAATAGGTCGCGTGGTGATGGAACCTCGCCAATACCTCACAGTGGACTGAATGCTTTGAAGTCGCTACAGGAAGCCGTTAGTAATCTATTTATTGTTCCTTCTAAAAACATTCAAATATACTTACCTAAAAGAAAGTGAAGACGAAAATGACAAATAGATCAAGATGAAAGATAAAAGTCGTCATCTTTTCGCTCAAAAATTGATTGTCATATAACATTTTATCCAAGAGATTTTTTTTTAAATATCACGAAGGAATGGACGCACAATGGCTTCCGTACAATGAGTATTGACTTGAGTAGATCGGATAGAAAAGTGCTGTGACGACGACAAATATAACGAGAAAGGAATGGCGAGGAAGGAGGACTGGTTCCGTGGACCGAACGGCCTTTTGTCCTTCGAACGAAAAATCGATAGTCATGGAAAACAAATCCGCAATTTTTGTGTTTATTTAAAATGTTGACTGGGTACTTTAGAAGTCCTTTAGAAGATTGTCTCGTAATACCGTTAGGAAAGTAGGTATGCGTCACATCCACGCGAAACGGCCATCGCTCAACATAATGCTACGACCCTATACGAGAGAGAGCCGCTGGTTGGCAAATGTAGTGAACTTTGAATTTTTAGTATAGTTAACTGAGCTCCATTATTTTCTCAGTTATTCCCTTAGATCATCGTCTACCGTGATAGGACTGAATATTTATTACATATGTAGGTACATATACTCACGCTTTCGTCTCATGGTGGTAGGCAGAAACTACAGAAACGGTACCTGCTACTTATCTACGATCTTTACATATTCATTTTGCTTTACGTTCATACATCTGTCGATATATTCCGTAAAAATTTTACCGTGAAAAATAAAGTTAGATGAGTTGTCATTAGTGTCAATCCCTAGCATCAGGTTCAATGACAACTCATTTCGAGTTCACCTCGTCAAGTTAAACTGTGAGATTTTTATAGAATAGACCTGTTGATATTCACGTTTTTAAAATAAACCTTGTATAAATACCTAATGAAGTACCTTTATGAAGCTCGTGTTGAAATTATAAATTAATATAATTGGACGTGTAATCCGATACGCTCTTGAAGTGCGTCATCCGTTGATACACGATACAGTTGTTTCTAATCCTCATTATCGCCAGCGTAAGTATTCATTGACTAGTCACCGTGTTTTGAAACAATGCCTGTGTTAACATACCCTACAATGTAGGACTGGCATTGAATTGTACGCGCTTACAATGTTTTAATTAATAATACGCGTGTCAAACAAGTTAGAACAATGAGGATTACGTGGCTGTAAGTATGTGTGACTGATTTTATTGATTATAATAACATTTTGAATAGGCATACATTGACTTAAGTTTCTCATACATGATAAAGTAGTAGAAAAATATACATACATTAGTTTTTGCCGGCGGCTCCACCCGCGTGGTGGTCGGAAATTATCTCACGGGAACGTACTACCGGGCTGATAAAACTAAGCAAAATTACATCCAAATCCATTCAGCAGTTTTTAAAGAGTAACAAACATATATCCATCGAGCTATGTATACAAACTATATTTTTTTGGTGGGTGAGAAATCATCAAATGACCTCTCCCGCTCTGGGCGGAGCGGAAGGGCGTGTCAGACTTTTACTGACTAAAACCCACCCATGTTCCTTCACCTGCCTATGCGACCCAGGGATCCCGGTTACTCTTTTTCAAACGCTCCACGGCCCTGGGGTAGGCATCGGTCCTTATGGACCCCACGCTGCATACAAACTATCACGTTTATAATATTCAGTTGGAAGTAGGATACCTACATACTAAACTAATAAACTTCCTCCTTTTGAACACGTCAGTTTAAAATGTTTAAGATATGTAGATAGATATGCAAAATATGGTAGTGGTATGCACTTTATCTAATCATTACAAATCAATATTAACTTAACCCAACCACAAGTGCTTAGTGCCTGTTAACCGGTACTTACTCCCAACTTGATAAGATACAGAGCAGAGATAAAGTTCATCATTATCCAAGTTGGAATTAGCATTATTCAATTCGCTGTTCCGTAAGTACTGTGATAAACTTTAGTGGCAGTTTGTACGTGCAGTGAATTGCGAAATATGTATTGTATTGCATTCTCCGAGTGACCTTTCACACAATATAAACATTGATGTCAGTGACTGCAACAGTCCTCTAACAAATGCAACTTCGCTGTGGCTCCCGGGTCTTAAACGTTGCCATTTTGCTTGTTCAAAATTCTACGTGCAAGTCGCTTGTAAAGAACGGAGTGTTCTCTTTCATATGTCATGTGAAGTTTATAAATAACTTGAAGATGCGGAGTTTTATCTTGTATTTGTAAACACAAAATGTATTTTGGTTCCTGTTTTATTTATTCTATTCTATTTTTTCAAATGCACACCAGTTTTTTATTTAGGGCATCGACACGTTTTAATTTTGGCATTCAAAGGAAAAAATGTCAGTCATGTGAAAAAGAAATTCCTTTACGAGTTTAATAATAAAACCATATAACTAACACACACACTCACACTCACTCACATAGGTACTGTTTATATCTAAGGTACTGAAAAAATTGTATACTGCTGTGGAAGAGCGCAGTCTCCTAACACAGGCATTACTTGCTTAACAGGAGGAACTTTTTTGTATCAGTAATAGATTTGATTTGAACTATATGTATGTAGAATCGTCAGGATTATTTTGATTACGATCTGCCATCAGTACGGATATTGCGGGTATCGTGTAATGAAATAACAAAGACCAAGTAAATCAACTGTCACTTTGTTAATTTTTACAAGTCAGTTC
>VKGM01014240.1:0-10519 GCA_007844875.1 Busseola fusca | reverse complement strand
AGTGTAAAAATTACAAATCCTAATATTTCCTGTTTCTCAAAAACAGCCAGTGGACTAATAACTAATATGTAGTAGCAGGCTAATAAATAATAATAGGTGTGCTTGGCTGAATACACATACTACCCATGCCTCTTTACTTAAAAAAAAACTTGTATAAAATATTGGGTCATGGACTCATATTCATCATCATCTGCCTAGCCTTTTCCCAACTATGTTGGGGTCGGCTTCCAGTCTTCCCAGATTCAGCGGAATACCAGTATTTTACCACTTTGCGCGTATTGTGCTTATATCAACTTTTTTATTGCAATTTGATATACCTACTTTAAGAGTTCCGTATCCAGATAACTTTTAAGATAAAGCACACATCACATCGGATCGGCTGATTAAGTGTGCGTTGCAATATGGAGTTGCACGGAAATAATGCTGAACGGCTCGAGTTGTGGCGATGCCGATCCGGTTCCGAACTAAAATATGTGCGTTGAACTTTACCCGTACGAAATGCAATGCCTGCGTTTGACTTTGACGTGACCTTAGCTTTGTTACGGTCAAGGGAAAATCTGTTATACTTGCTTGTCTTGCATTATTGACTGCAGGAACATCAACGCACAACCTGTTAACATAGATTCAGTGCATGATTCTTTACTCCTGGACCCTGCGGTGTAATATTACGTCGGTTATTTGAAAATATTTCTGTTTGTATGCATTCAAATGACCTTTTGTAATTGTTTGATTAACATATACGCAAGCTCCTATGAGCCCAGGCAGAAACTACAGAACGAAACCAGATAATTTTGCAGCAAATTTCTAAACCATTGCTTCATAAGTTCTAAAAATTTGTCTGCACAACATGTAAATAACGCAATTAATGGAGATTGCGATCCAAACGATACCAACTAGTCTCAATCATTTGCCGAAAATGTGTTACGCAATTTGGCTGCAGTTTGCGTAGCATGGCCATTTCTATCTCTGTTCTGGGGCCTACTATGACGCGAGGAAACCTTCATTCAACCGAAAAGGGATAGCGCTATTCATCCTGTATAGCTCCATCTTTGTCTAACACTGGTAACATGATGGTTTTCTACCAAGAATAGACAATAGCACAGATTCCCTTGTTCAAACACTAAACTTAATTGAAGTTCTGTGCATCTTATTCTTTCTATTTCATTAAGAAAAGGACGGAAGATATAATTGTATTGGTTTAGTCAGCGCCTGACGTAAGATGACGTATTTTTAGTAGCCATGTTTTTAATCACGCCTAATTGTCTATGGAGCATCTTAATAATAATATTCCACAACTTTCACACAACGCCATCTAGTCTCATACTAAGCAGAGCTTGTGTTACGAGTACTAGACAACTGATAAACATACTTATATATTTCTAAATACATACATATTATAGATAAATTACACCCAGACACAGAATAAATGATCGTGCTCATCACACAAACGTTTGTCCTGGGTGGGAATCGAACCCACGACCTCCGGTATAGCAGTCAGGGTCACTAACCACTAGACCAACAGGCCAGTCAAGTTCGATTACCTATGAGAAATTATACCATATTGTACCTATAAATGAACTAAGAAATAAAACAGGCATGCTTACTTATACTTAATCCCTGAATTACACAGTAATGTTATTGTACACTCTGTTCGCTGATTACAGTATTACGCTCCCATCTGATAAGGAGACCTTATCACCATTTACCGAATACGATCCTTATCTTGAACAATAACAAAAAAAAAGCTAAAGGAAAAACTCAGTTACGATTATGGCCTGACCTTTATACTGAACCGCTAATGTTAGCGGTGCAAAGTAAATCCAAGTAACAAGACTCAAGCAGAGTCAAACCTATTTGAACGTTCGTCGTTCACGTTTCCAACTGAACCAAAAGAGGAACAGGTTAACTTATCTAAGGAGAACATTGAAAGACGCCAAAACATCAAATGAAAGATTCAGGTCTCTCTTTTATTCACAGCAAGATATTTCCGACCTCGGTAAAGCGACACCTAAACAATAGTAGGCTGTTTCGATTCAACAAGAATAGACTGCCATAAGTTAGTTCTACGGGGGAAAGTATTTCCGTACGTCGGCCGCGATCCCGGGAACTCTCTGAATTATAGATGCGAGATCCGCCACGTAAGTCTGTCACTCGTGTGATTTTGAGACAATCTGATTTTGTGTATTCCCCGTTTTGGCCGTTGAATTGTTTATTAGATCACTCCCGCACACTCACGTCTAATGTTTCGCGGGCATATTATCTTGGCTTTGTGTACCCACGTATCGGTAATGTTATCGAACACTTATTCCTGATTAACGTCTGTTACACGTTTACCCTGTTTTCGTAACCACTTTCCAAACATATAAATATTGCATGATTTCCTTTCACGTCGTGATAAGGGTAAGGATGTACCGTATCAAATTCTCTTATGTTGAAATGGAAGCTTCAAACCTTACGATGTTTTGTGAAGGGCAGCGCAGACGATCGACGAGAGTGTTTTGTTTTAACGGTGCATCAGTCGTTTGTATGCTAATTGTTGCTTTAGTTGAGTCGATAGTGTAAGCAGTTGAAGGTTCTAAAACCAATTTATATTCAAACATGGACCATGGATGGAGTTTGTTGGACGTCGCGTCGGTCTTTATGCGCTTGCTTCCAACACTTACAATTGACTTATAATATAATGAATTGGCTTGTTCTCTGAACAAGTCGCAGTCGCAAGCCAATCGCAAGTCGCAGGCATAAATATTCCCGCCCGAGAGGAACTCGTGTCAAACATGTCGTTTTCACGATGTTTTTCGCCCACAGGCGCGGTAAAACCTGCGATTAATGTCTTTAGCCATCCCCCATACGAACACCAAACTTTTCCTAATTAATTGTAAGATTTTAATCATGGTACTGGCGTAACGAAATTATTATGGACCGTTTAATTTCCTTGCCCTACGCCCTTCGGCGTCTTACTGCGCTAATGCGTTATTGCAAAATTTTAATCAAGGGTGTGAGCGAGTAATTAAATTATGCAGGCTGTCGTATGCACTCCATGATTATAAATCTTCAATATTTGCTTAGGTTATGCTAAGAGTCATATTTATCGTAGTAATATTGAAGTAGCCCCTCAATGCAACATCTGCTACGTTGCCAGATATATTAGACAATTTGCATTTTTGAGATGATTAAATTTAATATGTGTTTAAGATTATGAGCCACTACAGCTTAATCTACTGTCTGAATCTTAATAACATTTTTTTGCAAATAGGGAGGAAGAGTGTCGTAAAGAATATAATATAATAAGACATATTAAAACAATATTAAAAACGTGTCACTCCAAAAACTATGCAGAGCAGCCATATTCAATTATAATGAGACGCAGCGCGATATAAGCGCTGAATAATAAAATACGTTTATTACTTCAACACGAAACCGCACTTTAGTAAATTTGCTGAACCGCCCTCGGAGTCAAAAGTAAAGTCAGACAGACAGCAATAAACTTGTGTTTATGTAGTTTGCCAACGAATAAAGCCGAATGATGCTCCAGACCTCAGCTCCTCTAAAATCTTCACAACGCAAAAATGAAATTAAAGTCTGCGATTCCAGCGAATGAATCGCGACCAATTGGCCTCGTGTTGGGCCAAGATCAAATAATTTTATGAAAATGAACCCCCGGCCCATTTAATTAACCCGACCTCCCCCTATTAAACTGTACAAGAATTCCCTGGTTAAACATTAACATTCGTCAGGAATTTAATTCGAGGGCAGCTCTAAATAATATACCTTACACTTTTTTGGTCTTAATTATATTCATCTCACACATCACAATGTTAACGATAGTGGAGACAATTATTTTTATTGGATTGTCTTTTCGCTAGAGAAGTTTTAATTACTGCAGGGCGTGTAATCGTGTTTTATAAGCCGGTGTGCGCTCGCCTCGCTCGGACGCTAATTGTTTGTTGCGGTAGTAATATCGCCCATATTCGCTCGCAGCCCTGTAAATTTTCCGATTTCGGCTACATTAATTATTAGCAAGCATTGCTATTGCAAACACGTTCCCTAATACCTCAATGATTTTCCAAATATCGAATAATGCGCGCTGCTATACATATTATTCATTAGCTATATCGATTAATCAAACCGAATTTAATTCACTTATCTCGTGTGGAAAACAAACAACCGCAAGACGTGATCGAACTTCGATCTTATACGGAGAGATGCGTATAGAAATTAAGGAGGTCGAATCTAAGCTCATCAAAGATTAAGCCCATACATATTACCTGGAGCCCTCGCTAAATAAATAACCGAAGCAAATGAAAAACACCCACGCTCCGCTCGTATTGAACGAAACAGTGCGAATTCGTCGGAGGCAATAATAAATATGCATAGCGCGTCTATGCCACATCCTCTGTGATTAGTCGTGTGGAGGCAAGGAGCCCCCCTAGCCACTGATACGGATAGGTGAGTGATAGCGAGGGGGCCTTAGAACTAAGCAACCCCTAGCTAATAATGCTAGTATCTCTCTGTAGTATTGGCGAAATTTCTTGGATATTGCCAATATGGGGTGATCACGTGCGCACACTTTTGTTTCCGTCAAAGCGTTCGACAAGGGAATCCGTATTCAAAAGGTAACATTCATTTTATGTATGGGTTAAACATAAAATCACAGATGAGTACGCTTACGTCAAGGTGGTACAATGAAATTAATTTTATTTTAAAGCACTTAACCATGTTAACATTAGCGTCTAAAACGCTTGCAATCATTTTTCTGTACAAAACACTACAAATACTTGCCAAAACCTATGTTTCTCCCCTTCAAAAACAACGTTACATTTCATCTTTTACCTAAATTTCGGGACACTGTAGGCAATCTTAAGTTCACACTAGCCTCGAATGTTAATACTAGCGAGAGCCTGGCTTATGGCACATAATGTCTCTTATATTAGTACCAGAATATAAATTTACAACGCGGTACACTGAAGCATGCACTTTATGGCCCGGGTTGGGATGCATTATATTCGGTAGAGTTATGTGCTCTTTGGGCTGTCTTCGTAGAAGAATGACTCCCAAGGCATAGGGCTGTGGTGTTGGGGAGGATAGAGCCTTCGATGTATTCGAGAACGTGTTTTTGTTTGTTTCGGATGAGGTGTGTTGCCTCTCTTGTAGAAGTTCTTTCACGTGGCATTTTGTTAACAAGGTTGCGAGGTTTGAAGGGGTGTTAAAAATACCTTTAAGTAATTTTAATGTAAAATACTGAGGTGTTTCAATTAACATAAAAAAAGTTGGTTTGGCAGAAAACTGGTACATCCTGAAAAATTCTCATGCAATTCATTATCTACTATTTTTTGAAAGGTACCATTTATATGTACGCGTTCATTTGTGAATTTCATCAGGTGTGCAAGAAACAAGTGAGCCAGAAATAATTCATGCGGCGGTTTCTTCACACTCGAGCAGTGCTCTTTACAAAATTAATTCCCCTATGTGACAGCCGCGCCAATTGAATGTAGACACAAAATCGCAACAAGGCACTGAACATGGGATTGAACGCACAGATTCACCTCTTGCGGTTATATTTATTGTTATTGCTCTCCGATTGCGCGAGAACCGTCGCCTAAATCAAATTACGAGTCCGGCACAGTCCTAAACAAATTTCAATTTTCAATTACGTCCATGTAGGAGTGGTAACCTCCCTAGAGGTGCCCCTAACTTATTGTGCAGATCGAAGTGATGCTTCAATAATGTATTCAGAATAATTGTTTATACTACGGCGGTGCCTGATTCGATTGAACTCGCAGGAGACACTATAACTCATGATTTATATCGAGCCCCAGTACAGACTGATCACGCGACCAGACGTGAGTATGATTTTATGAGTTTTATTACACAAAACGGTCCTCGAAAACAGTTGCCGCGTCACGCTTCTTATTGATTTCGTGTGGCAATAAAAGAATCGACGCCGACCTTAGCCTCCCCATATACTTTTTCCAGTTCAATGAGCATAAATTGCAATAGGATTCCACGCGGTGGATGGCCCCGAATATTTCTTGTGAACCGCGCGTATCTTCTGCGTAGAAAAGGTGCAAAGATTTACCTGGAACCCTTATAGGGGCTATCGGTTAACATTAAAATATTTATTTTTCAATAAATCTCTTTGTGTGAGGGTAAATACGTCGCTGTGGTTTGGCAGCTGAGTATTGTTCTCACAGACGGACGAGTAAAATCGCTATAAGTCGTGACTAAATTTTCATCCAGATTATTTTGGGAGTTCATATTTTTACTCAGGAGATACCAGTAAAATAGGTCTTGTCGAAGATAAAGATGACAGACTCCTAAGATTGAAGTTTACCCAATTCACTGCGTTTGCTTAAGATTTTATGTAAATTATTTTTCGACGGCGCCAAATTCTCAGAAAACATTTTCTCTGTATATAAAACGAGTGCCTAACAAATTACAAGCAAACAACTTTAGGAATAAATAAAATGTTACTAAAGGAAGAGCATCACAAACCGTTTTACTGTAAAAGGTTTTGAAATTGCATATTTTCTCTTATTACCTAATTCCCCCGGTACGTATGTTCCTGTGACACAAATCAGTGGCGTATGAAAATGAACCGATTCAAGCTGACATATTGGAAGGGAACCCCTAGTCGTTCAAACGACAATAAAACCAATAGTTGTATCCGAGCGCTTCCCGTTCCAATGAATTCTTACGGAAAGGAGCAATAAGAAAAAAGTACTCTCAACAAAGCTGCTATGATAGTCAATATAGCAGATGCAAGACAAACAGGTAGCAATATCGAGACATCCATATAGAACACCGGTGATATCAATAAGCGGCGTGATGCCGCGACGAACTGCCGAGATAAAGTAGGGGCGGAGCGCGTGCTTCGCCGAGATTGGCGACGATTACCGACCCGATTCTATCAACTGGGCCCGTTCTCTGCAGAAGCATTACAACATTATGAACTTGCTCGCAACATCATTAATCTTCCAAAATTAAACTCTGCACATCCGGACAATCTGCAATTTGAACTCGGATTGTAGACAATATCGAAATAGCTCGCGGAAAAGCAAATACTTTTATGTCAATTTGTTTAAACTGCCGCTTTCATCGAGTGCAATGAAAATAAACATCTCATTTGACTTCATAATGCAATAACTTTTTTTCAGTTCAGCGTACAAAGCAGAACGATATTAAAAATGAATCCGACCTTTCACGAGCTCAATAATCAATAAGCAGTTTAAATAATACGCAATAAAACTCAAGCTTTGGATATACTGTTTCAAATGTTCCATTTGTCCCGAAACGGGCCATTAGTGAAGCAAAGGAAATCTGCAATCTCAGGAGATTGAAAATCAAACAATACGAACGTTCGTAACATAATACCATTCGTTATTAAGACACAAATGTGGCATTAGAGGGAAGTAAGGCGAAGACGAAAGTAGCGCGCGCTTGGCGCGAGGGGGGATGCGACACAAAATGTTTATATAGAGAACAGAGTAAGGGGGTAATGTTAGTAATAAAATTTTATACACCTTAATATTTCGCCAAACGATGAGTCGAGGCGTGTGTGAAATTATGTACCTACAGCGTGGTGGCAGACTTTACTATTCTCCCTGCAAAGGTGCAGACGATTTTTTTATTGCACAATGAGCTAAATATTTCCTGTGTTTTATTGTGGGATGCTGCTCGCCATTTTTGTTAGCGTCAATTAAATTCACTCTAACCGACGCTGCTCTCATTTAATTCTTAAAAGCCTTAAGTAAATTAATCCCAATGGGCGATCCCGACGTGTTGCGTAAATAAGCATTCCTAGATGGTGGTTTGCGCCCGCATCGAATAGACGCCGCCGCCGTTTCGCCGCGTGATAATTTATGTAAATGAAAAATACATTACCCTGTTTCCTATTCGAAGCGCTGACATGTTTTCAGAACATGTTTATTGCTGTGTTTTGTCTTTATTATCTCGTCTCTCGTGTCACTACTTTCATCCTATGTGTCGTCGCGCCGCGCGCCGCCGTATTTCATAATTTTTGCCGCTCTCGACTGCAAATTTATTTTTATCACACTCTAAAAGCTATCTGATATATGTATGTGTACGCTATAACCCAGCTAACATTAAAATGCATTTTCAAATAACCGTTTCAGAGAGTACGTTTTCTTTTGAAATAGAAGTTTATATTAAATTCGTGTAGATTGAAAAAAACTTAATCAACTCCACAAAGCTATAACAGAAACTAGATATCCGTTTTATAGCAGGTTTAGGAAAAAGCGCCAGTAACACCGCAGAGCGTTTTCTAAATTACCAGCGCGAACCTAATAAAGGCTGAGAAGTTTTAGGTGCGCGTTTGGTAAAAATACGGTGTCGCAAAAGTTTTCTTTATTAGTTTCCCCCTTTAATCCGGCCAGGCGTGTCCCAATGTCTTTATGGCGAATTTTCAATCTGAGTCTGGGTGGAAGCCAATAAGAAATCAACTATTTTTCCCTGATTCCCGTGCATCGGTTCGAGGGGAGACTCGCTTCTTTACGACTTCTTTTACGATTGGAGGTGCATTCGGAATTAGTCCGCACCATCGGGAGAGCCTTTTCGTGTCTACGACGAAAGGTAAAAGGATTACAATGACAGAATTTTTCTTCCCTCTAAAAATTTTAAAGCCTTTATTTTATTGAACAATGTGGACTCGTATTTTTTCGGAATTGCTAACATCTTTTGATATAAAATCGATGTGACGACAGCACTCAACTTTGATACTTGAAGCGAAAAGCGTATAATGCTCGCTTTTAAACTACTGAAGTTTTCCCTAACATAGCGGGTGAATGTTTACGATATTGTTAGCTTTTTTTAGAAAACAATTTTGCGTCGTTTTCCTCTTTCGAAAGTTCCGAACCTTTATCAACAAAAAGATTTCAGTAGTAAAGGATTTTGTAGATGGCATCTAGTCGCATGTTACGTGTTTACTGTTAATCAGCTGAGTGGAGTTGTTAAGCAGAAAGTACTGGATGAGTTAATCAGAGAAGGAGATCTGAATTTTAGAAACTTTTTTATTTTCTTTGGCAGCTATTTAATTTTGTGAAATGTTTTTTAAACCTTGGGTATTTCATCATTACCACATCCACAACCAGACTTCATCCAATGCCGGGCATAGACTTCTCTTTTCTTGTGCCAATTCCCTACGCTCCTATGTCAGCTTCATCCAGGGTTTTTCCTTGATGGCAACAATTTCGTCTCATCTGCCGAATGATCCCTATCTCGCCTTCCAGTCCTTGAACAACCGCCACCGTCCTTTGACAGAGCGGCTGTCGATGGCGGTTTTTCCCACAGTCGGCGGTGGTTCGTTGGTGGAGTAAAAGGATGCCTTACTCCACCTGTCATCACTGTGCCTTCCCAGATGTCCAGCCCAACTCCAATTGAGTTCCATATATCCACTTTATATATCGAATACAAAATACAAAGACGAAGACCTTTTAAGAACTCGGCCCATCAGCATGATGTTATGAATTGTAGCTGATCTCAGAATGTGGTTCAGTTTTCTACATTTTTATGAATACGCAATGGTTAGGAGTAATAGTACCTCATTGTCATTTCATATCTCTTATCAACCCAACAAGAAAACCAAGACAAAAATAACATAAAACCCTGATTGATAACTCGACTCGTAACGAGTTGAGTTATCAATCAGAGTTTTTATTATTGGATTTAATCGCGAACTATCGCCATTTTCCAACATAAAACGTCTAAGTCCTCTATATACACAAAAACCGGCTTGCAATATAAAAAGGTAGCAACAATATAATTAAAAGACTTCATTCCACAAAAATAAGTTTATAACGACGGATGAGACGAGATGAAGTTCCGTTAATACTTTATTACAACTCTTGCTAGGTAACTGGACGACTTTATGGCACTCTTTTAATAGCCCCTAAGTCCGGTCCTGGAGAGTGGTGACCTCTACCGTTGGTTTATGTACTATTTATTAATAATATTTTAAACACATTTTCAACGTTAATGACACATTAAAAATTTAAAGGGATAGACTAGTGAGTATTAAGATTGCTTGGTTTATATTTTTGCTATAAAAAGTTAGTTACGTACATGTGATAACTTGGGCACGCCACTATTGCGGCGATAAGTCCCCTCTTTGAGGAGTGGCTGGAGAGGCGCCCTCACCTTCCGCCTGACACAGGTCCTCACTGGGCACGGTTGCTTCGGGAGGTTTCTGTGTCACATAAGGCAGGAAGTAACGTCAAGGTGTCACCACTGTGCGGATCGCCCAGAGGACACAGTGGAGCATACGGTGGAGGTCTGCCCAGCTTGGGCGGATCACCGCCGTGTCCTCGTGGCGGCGATAGGCAGCGGCGATCTCTCGCGTCCGGCCCTGGTCCAGGCTATGGTCCGGAGCGAGAGCGCATGGCAGGCCGTCGCCTCCTTCTGCGAAGCAGTAATGCTCGCAAAGAGGGAGGCGGCGCGCGAGAGGGAGAGGCAGTCGCAGCGCCCTCTCGCCCCTAGCCGCCGCAGGAGACGCCCTGGTCGTCGG
>VKGM01014239.1:0-10523 GCA_007844875.1 Busseola fusca | reverse complement strand
TAGTGCAAACGGTCTCTGAGATTATCCGCGGATGGACAGACAGACAGACAGACAGACAGACAGACAGACAGACAGACAGACATGGCGAAACTATAAGGGTTCCTAGTTGACTACGGAACCCTAAAAACGGGGCAAACGCCCGGGTTTTTTTAAAACTACATGATTATTCAAGCTATTCTTTTATCACACTTTAAACTAGAGTTATTCACTAGGAGCCATTTTGCTTTAAAAATTGCGTAATAGATTATCATTTTGTAATAAAGCCATTGATAAACGAATATTTTACCATGAATTTAAGTTAATTAGTGTAAAATAAATTATCATAAATTAATTTCGAAACATAAATCATATGATAGTTTATTGCTGTCTAGGAAATGTCAACTATTATTACCATAAATAAGAGTGCTAGTTGATCTGATAAACATAAATAAATCTATATAAAACTCTTGTTTAGATGTTGTCCTCAGGAATTGGCGCGAAGAAGTGCAATAGAGTAAAATGATCTAGAGAAATATATAATAATTAAAAAAAAAATGATATTTATTAATTTAAAAAAGTTTGATGGTTGGTTTAGACATACATTGTTTTGTTAAGGTTTCAGATTCTGGACCACAATAATACTCTACCTATTAAGCTCTAGGTGATATGAATATTATAGAGGTATTTGCCATAAAAAAGTAAACATTTATAATTTTTACGTCATCTTGATTCAGTCTATATATCGATAGAGAGGTAAATCTATAATAACCAGAAGTGTTATAAATATTCGAGAAGTGTAATGTAAATAGTTTATGAATGTGTCAGGAGTTTTCGAAAGTCTGAACAGCGGTTTGACTAGAAACAAGAGCTTCAATGTTGGTTGTGTGATACCTTCCTCTCCACCGCAGTAAGCGCTAAATATATTATAGCATAACGTTGAGTGTGCTACAAACTCAACGATGCGCAGAGAGGTCAGAAAGCCCCGTGTCATATTAACATAATTACAATTATTTGAAAAAAGTCTGTTAATATCCGTTTACCATTGCAGTGAAGCACTGACACTATTTCTTTGAACTCAGCCTTGAACTTAAAGCAGATTTAATAGTGAGTAGATATAATGTCTCACGGATTTAATCGGATTGTATTAGTTTAAAAGATGATGATACATGAAGTTTTTGTGATGTCAAAGGATTCATAAAACGCTAACTTTTGCTTCCTGAGATAAAAAAATACTTAAGTCATGATTTATCCGTGTGCCTTTGATAAAATAAAATAAGTTTATTTCATATCATTTTGGTTTACATTGCACGTCAAAGAGTCTCCATTTAGGCATAGAAATGCCTGTAGTTGAAGGCTCCGCTCTTCCCTTACTTTATTAATAAGTAAGCAACAAAAATGAAAAATTAAAGAAAAGAATGTGTGTGCGGTGTGTGTGTGTGTGTATGTGTGCAAATAAACGAATAACATCACTGTGTTAGGTCACTCGTTGCAAAAGTAACTCTGTATCTTCATAACTTAAACTATGTAGCAATATTATTATTATTTTTTTCCATTAATTTTTTTTATCATACACATATATAAGTTTATTTATTTTGTCGTAGGTATAAAAAGGCCGAGCGTTTATATTGACTGCTGGCAAATTCCGTTTTAGTTGTGGGAATGTTTACTATGCAGTGTTTCTTTCTCTTTTCTATTATATTAGGATCATATGGTGTCTGTTTGTGCGTTTTGAGGATGATAAGTAGAATGTACAATTTTGTCACTGACAGTGGATTGCACAAATCGTAAAGCTTTTCAGCGGAGAATATTCCTTTTTGAAGTACATCACCTTAAGTATCGCTCTCTGAGCGCGTTCCCACTCAAGAAAACTAGATTTCGTTGCTCCACCCCATAGAGTTATACAATATACCAAAACAGACTGGACTAAAGATCCAAATACATTCAGTTGTTAAGGTTGAAAAGTTAACAGACATATATAGTTATTTTTATGTTGGTTAGCATGGGTACCTATTTTTCATTCGACTGCCTTGAATCCCTAAACGAGGACGATGCATTTAAAACATCAATTACTAAATTGCCCACTCTTGGCAGCTTGGAATCTCATTTACCGATCCCAATTTATATAAGAAAAAACAACAAACGAAAATAAATCCTTATTGCTGTGCTTAAAAATAATATTTACTTACCTACATGTTTAAAATACACAAAAAAGGCGTGAATGAAAAGATGATTTTCATAACTAAATGATTCACTACAACATCATTTCATAAGACTTGCAAACTTCACACCAAGTAGTCAAACGATAACTTTTTACAGGACAATACCGGCTAACCTTGAGGGGATTCCTTTAATACTCATACTCAAAATATAAAGGTATTTCTGAGAATATAAACAAGTAAAAACCGTTTTGTAAGAGATGACCTAGAGTTACTAAAGATGGTGTAAAACAAACTTACGTAGATGTTATGAAAGGGCAGCCGAGTGACAAGTTATGATGGAGTGACGAAAAGTTGCTAATTTAAATAAAATTTCATGCTCCTCTTTATAGAGTACCTTTTTTATGAAATCCTTAAAAAGCTACCTTTATGTATTAATTTATGAATTTCTAAAACACTTAGCCTATTTTAAATAATTATATCATTTCGTTACGTTAAAAAAGAACATTTAAAAACGTACTCGACGAGTTACCTACCATTAACAAAAAAATATGAACAGCATCTCAACACTGTCGACAGTTCAACAGTATCACTCCACTCATCCTAAAGTAATCATGACACATCTTACAACACACGATACAAGTGCAATGAATATTGTTAACCTGTCAAAATATAAGCTATTGTGATTGCGATTCTAACCGTCGAAATTGTTGAGCTCCTTATGTTTTGTGTAGAGTTGCAGGATTTTTGACAGATGTGTGCACTGACTTGACAGGTCCCACTTATTTGCATTCATTCCTGTTTTGATTACTTTCTACAACACCAGGACTCATTACTCATCCACAATCAGCTCACAGATACAGCCCTCAACTTTAACGCTAAGTTTCGACGACTTAGTGACATCTCAGTGTTGAGAGCTGTACCCACGCTGGAGGGTAATACTTTTTCCTTCTAAACACAATACTTTTTAATACGCTGTTACTGCACTTACGATTTCATTGTATCAACAATATTTATTATATTATGACAGTTTTTGGCAACGCCGATCTTTACGTCTTTTTGACAGCCGCTCTTTCAAATTATTTTTTGATGGCCTGTAATGCTTTAGCTGACTAGATATCCAAACTCCATCAAAATTATGCATTTTACTGGTCACTAAAGGTTTTCAAATTTCAACTTGAGAAGACGTTCTGCAAGCCTACATGATAAATCCACGCAGTCAATATTTTGCCTTTAATAAGCATGCTAAGTCCTCAGGTCCTCCTGCCTGCAAGGACACTACCCTCTCCTGTACGCTGAGTTTCATTCAGCATTCAGGGGCATCTTCTCCTGGTTCCGGGACGCGGAGCCGCTACTGCCGCCTGGGCTCATCCCGTTTTTGTGAGCGGGCCTACATTCGTGGTTCCAAGCTGCTGCTGACACCTGGGCTCATCTCGTGCCTGTGAGCAGGCCTAACTTAGCGTGCCTACTTAGCCGCCTGTCATCCTGTTCTGCACCGTGCCTGCCGCCGCCATTTGCTTCCTGTCCCAGCTGCCCGGACTCCTTCAAGTATTCCTGGATCCAGCTGTGCCCATCACCCGATTTATTAATTTCTACATTCCATCACTATACTCTTCACTCTTCATTTCTCCACTCCCTTGTTCCTTTTTAATTTAAAATTGATTTCTTTTCTTTAATTTATTTAGTTTAGTTTTTAGTTTACTTGTCTTGTGTACTTGTGTGATTCTTTGTTTCATCAATAGACCATTTCAGACATCGATTCTACATAGTCTTTACATGATCTGACCAAGATTATGTTTGTACTTTATAATAGACTGTCCTGAGTTTCTTTCGGCCTTTCTTCTCAGAGTAGTCTCTCCTCGTCGTAGTCAGATAGGAAACGCCGAACACATTTCATTTTAAAAAATATGAATCACTGATGACTTCATTTTATCATTAAACGTGTTACGCAATCAGAGTGCGGTTTCGATCACTTTGGAAATGCGGTTAAATCTTCTTTATGGCGTTTAAGTTAAAAGGGTCAGCAGCCATTTAACTGTTGGTTATGACTTGATATTTAAAACTCGAAATATTTTATCGTTATTACATTGTAAAGAGGTTGAGTACTTAATTTGGTGATAATTTTAATTAATTTAGTTTATTTGAGTTTCTTATAGACGTAAAATATCAAGTACCTTTAGAGGTATGAGGAACAGGGTGTAAAAGCATGGTTGAGGCTGGCTGCTGCGTCGACCAGAAGAGAGCTCTTCTTGTTTACCGGCCGAAAGTGCAGTGTGCTGTGCCGAGTCAGGCTGAGGGTGATGACAAGGTATGCGCGGTCACTGCAGGCTGATGGTCAGGATACCCGTTGAAGCCATGGGCGAAGGCTGGCTGGGTGACTCACCGTTAAAGCTTGCGGGAGTGATGATGATGACGTCACGCTGAGTGTTTGCACGAAGGCTGCGCTGACGTTCATGTTCGGGGTCACCAGTTTAGAGATATGAGGAACAGGGTGAAAATTTCACTCATCCTCCATAGCAAAGGAAGGATCCTCCGACCAGACGGGTGATGTATCTGGCGGGCACTTGCCCAACGGTTGATGTTGGGAAGTTGTATGTGTGTTAATTGCGCGGTAAACTCTGCTTACGAGATGCAGGATTTGCTGACGTCAGTATGACACGTTGTTCGCATTTGGCGTTGTAGATACCGCTACATAGCTATTACAGTAAGTACGATGTGTACGGTAAAAGAAAATGAACTAGCACCGCTGAGAGGATATGTCACGGATTTTGTGGACATTTTTTATTAGACAGCACCACAGTTAAACCTGTCTTGTATGGATCTGAATGTCTGAATGAATAAATGTCTTGTATGGTCAAAAAAGGGTAGAATGAAAAGAAATTGCATGCAGCGGAGATAAGAATCCTAAGAGGCATGTGTGAATGAATAGAACAAGAAATGAGTATATAAGAAGAAGTTTGGAAGTAACACCGATAACTGAAAAGTTGTGTGGAAATCGGTTGTCTTGGTCTGGGCATGTGTTACGGAGGAATGAGGAAAATGTCGTGAGGAGAGTTTTGTGTATGAATGTCGATGGCTGTAAGAGTAGGGGAAGACCAAAGAAACGATAGATGGACTCTGTGATATGGTTGGAAGGGGGTGACTGTCGAGTTGGCGGCTAATAGAGGAGTATGAAAGAAAAAGACATGTTGCGCCGACCACAAATAAATAGGGATAAGAGCAGGAGAATGATGAGGTACCTAATAACAAAATATACCGATACACACTGAATCAGTATGTGTAAACTCTTTCTTTCCTTTTTCTTATCTTTTTATAAACACAGACGTAAGCTTTATCTTGTGACTGTTAGTGGGCGCAAGCGCTACTTCTGAGTATGAGGTGATTCCCAGGCCGTCCAAAGTGTTATTGCCCGGAGCTCGGAGTTTGAGTTCGTATCCTGGTGATCGCTCGCCCCCTATTATATGCGACTTGAACATTACTGGCGAAACATAGGCACACCTCTGCCCAACCATTCGAAGGAACGAGGCATGATGTTATGTTATGTAAATTGTATCACCCAGATGAAAATAACCCATACTTCACACAAGAAAACCCAGATTGAGTAGCACAACGCAATGAAGCAAATAACTTGGTAAATTACAACTACTTCCTTTCTCATTACTAACGTACTATAACCAAATCGAAGCTTCATGGATCGTGTTCCGAATACAGAACGGCGTAATGATATCATCGAACATACAACAATAACAGCATCCACGAAAACCTCAATTTCCGACTATGAACGTTACCGCGTAGTTTAGAACAAGGTCGGACTACACTAATATGGAAATAAGGTTAGAGAACCACAAACTATTACGTCTAAACATTAATAAACGAACATATTAAGAGATTAGGCCCAATTATTAAGGCAACAGGAGATTTAAATGGTCTATGTAGGTCAATGGGCTTTGCCGCAAGTTACGAAACTTTTCCTAAGAAATGCTGTTGTATTGTATCACAGTGCGGTTGTGGAATTCCCTACCGCCTGACATTAAGGACTGTCAAACTGTTGCAGGATTTAAAAGAAGAGTAAAACTACACTATATTTCCAGTTTATCATAGTTGTTTACGTGTTTATTTTGAGTACCTTTATGAGTATGTTATCAATTTTGTCGTTCTAATGATAGGTGTTAGTAATAGGTGTGATAGGTGTTCTAACATACATACAACATTCATAATTACTTCTAAAATGATTATCACTAAGGAAAAAAATTGTTGAAAAATTGTGTGAATTTTTGTTTTGTTTTTGAGAATTGGTTTTGATTTTATAAACCTATTATTTTTCGTGTCGTTTACTTTTCCACACGCTGTCTACATCTCTGTGTCTTAATAGACACAGAAATGTAGATGTAGAAATGAATGAAAAATGAATGATGAAGAAATCTCTTCCAGCATCCCCGCGATAGGACGATTCCTATCGCAGGTATGCTGGAAGAGATTTTTTATGAAATAAGCATCACCTCTGTGACTTTTTCTGTTTTGTTTTTTTATTGTCTGTTTATATATGGGTGTACATAAATGGTAAAATAAAATAAGGTTTGAGTTGGGATCCCTAACGCGATATAATTCACACGCAGTCGTTGCTGCTGGGTGGAACTGAAAGATTGAATTATGCTCGGTAGTAGTGGTATATATACTTGTGTGACGAAGCCTGATTTTGTTCAGAACCCTAATTGTGTAACATTCATCCATTGTTCCATATGTTGGAAAAATGTGTCTGCTTAGCAACGTAAATAACGCAATGAATGTTGTTGAATTGTCAAAATGAAACCCAGTGTGTTACACAATCACCCTGCTGATTACTGGCCACTCCCACTCATAGAGGGGTGTTCTGTGTAATGTGTTCCAGCAATGGGAATGTTGTAGGCTATATTAAGTTGGCATAGGTAGAAGTAACAAAACAAGTTGCAGCGTCTAAACAGCGTTTTGGAGATGTCTTCAAGGCTAGAGTGAATAGGCTAATAATAAACTAGTGCGGTTTACCATCAACGATTGCATCACTGCTTACCATCAGGCGGGATCGCGGTCAAGCACTAGTTTATAACATTAAAAAAGCGATTTAGGGTAGTTCTTCGAAATATGATTCTTCGACTGATTCATATGGCCAAAATATATTTTTAAATTTTATTTTTGAGTTTTTTTTAATACTTGCAGTGAGTACAAAGTTTTGTGAACTAAATAAAACACTTTGTTTTTAGTGTAGCGGTGTCTACAACGCCACAAGCGAACAACGCGTCATTCTGACGTCACGCAAATCCTGCATCTCGCAAGCAGAGTTTACCGCGCAACTAGCACACATACAACTTCCCAATATCAACCGTTGGGTAAGTGCCCACCAGACACAACACCCGTCTGGTCGGAGGATCCTCCCTTTTCTATGGAGGATGAGCGAACTTTACACCCTGTTCCTCATACCTATAAATTAGTATTTGTTGTTATGCATCATCTGAGAGAATTTATGAAAATCTATCTCGTTCCATGAGATACAGCCTGACGACAGACAGAGAGTGGAGTCTACGTAGTAGGGTCCCGTTTTTACTCTTTTGGGTACGGAACCCTAAAAACTACCGTCTAAGTTTTTACGCGGCAAATGTAACTTATGATGTGACTTCGATGCTGTATCGATTTCAAATAGCCCAATATATCTTCATCATGATTTAATTATTCATAAATAACGATATTATATTATTATATGTTTGGACAAACACAATATTAATGTAATGAATCCATCCTTACGTTTGATGAATGAAGCCTCTTGTAATTCGCATTACAGATAAAAGCAAAACAAATCGTTTTTTATTAATTAAAGTGTTAAAGGTTACCTCTGATTGATCATTTGGAATTACGAGGTGATATTAAGTGACAACTTTGAGAGGGAGGCTAACAGATGAATTCAGCTTGGCTGAGCAGCTTTTGGGAAGATTCGTCACGTATTCCACAGAGTCTTCAATCAGTGCGTCCTGCCAGTTATGACTTACGGAGCCAAAATGTGGACACTCACGGTACGGCTGGTCCATAACTTCAAGGTCGCTCAGCGAGTCCGACCTTGAAGTTACCTCGCACCTCGTTGCGAATTCGATCCTTCAGAGAGACTTCTCTGAAGGCTCGAATTCGTGACCCGGCAGAGAACCAAAGTTGTCGACATAGCTTACAGAATAAGCAAACTGAAGTGGCAATGGGCTGGCCATATTAGTCGTAGAATCAATGACCGATGGGGTAGACGTGATCTTGAGTAGAGACCGCAAATCGGTACACGTAAGGTGGGACGTCTTCAGGCTAGGTGGAGCGACGATCTTCTCAGGATGGCTGGTAGCAGTTGGATGAGAGTTCTCAAAAATCGAGTTGAATGGCGTGCAATGGGAGAGGCCTATGTCCAGCAGTGGACTGCTATAGGCTGATCATGTTGATCATGTGAAAAATGGATAATATTATGAAAATTTATTTTATTACTCACATTGTTTCTGGGTAACATTTGGGTTACAAATTTTAATTCTTGATTGATTATATTTCAAAGCAATTAAACATGTTGAATCGGAGCAGATTGTTGTCGTAATAGGCCGTATAGAATCATAAAAAAATATGATAATGATGAACTGTAAGAATTTTAATTATTCCAATAATTTACATTCTTGAAATCCATCAAACTTCGTAATAAATACTGGTATTTATAGCCAGCACACAACTGACATTATACTATAACATCACAAGTTCACGTGGGCATCTAGTGATGGGCAGAAATAATTTAATTTATTTATAAAATGTGTTGTTGATGAATTTGTTTGGAAATTAATGTGTAAATTATAGATGTCGATATTTTTGAGCCAATAGTCGGAAGGTTGTTATTTGTTACTATCATGGTCAACGGTAATGTGATAATGGATTGCTTGCGAAGTTTTTACTTAAAAAATACATAATATTAACTTAAAAATGCATAGTTAAGGTAGGTAACGACGAATTCTTGTCTGGTATTATCACTTTCTCCCCTGACCACCACCAGTTCGACCGCATTTCGGAACTTCCAGCTCTTGGCTGACGATTTTATGTATACAACCTGAATAGCGTTTTTTTTTCAGAGTTAATTTAATAAAAATCTCTGAAACTGTCGCACTGAAACTTCTGTCATTCCAACTAATGCTAGGGATTGACACTATTGACAGCTCATTCTAAGCTCACTTTACCCAATTTTTCAATGTTAGATTTTTACAGTATCGATTGGCTGAATTCATATCTTAAGTCATTTTTTATCTATCTTGACCTCATATAAAGGGAATTATTAATTAATTACTTTGCCTTATATAATTCATAATAATCAGTAATTGTTATGGTACTTAATTAATTTGAATTTAAATTGAAAATATTATTTGTATGCCTAATCGCAAAACATACAGAACCTGTGTATTTACACAGGTTGAAACAATTCTGATGCTAATTCTAAAAAATAAAACATGCTTTATAACATTTAATGATTCCTGGTCTTTAGAACTGACAGTGAATGAATCCAGGAAACAACACTATCTGAGCGAGCAAAAAAAAAAACAGAAAATAACATGTTTCAAGTCATTAGCACCATGCGGTTGTTCGAATGTACTGTATACAATATATACGAGTACAAATTACAATGCGTTAACAACCGGGTAACGATACAATTACTATGAGAGTATTGTTTAGTTCCTGTGTTTTTGTGGTTTCTGTACAGCACACCATTTTAGTATTCAATTAAAATTTATTGTAATTCGTTTACCTTGCAATGGTGCGCCGGCGACGGCTGAACAACGTATATACGTATAATTAGGGTACCGAACAAAAAAAAAAGAATGGATTTATTATTTTTTTCAGATGACCACTTAATGTCAAAATTACTACTGGAGTAGGTATTGTTTAGTTTAGTTTTGTGTGGATATCATTTAAGTATACAATTATTTAAAAGTTATATTTATTCTTTTCCCTTGCATGCATTGATGGTGTTTTTAACTCTTTCTTATCTTTTTCCCATAATTTGTGACAAACTGAATAAGCCACACTTTTTCAATAAAATCAATAATCTATACTAATATTATAAAGCTGAAGAGTTTGTTTGTTTGTTTGTTTGAACGCGCTAATCTCAGGAACTACTGATTCGAATTGAAAAATTATTTTTGTGTTGAATAGACCATTTATCGAGGAAGGCTTTAGGCTATATAACATCACGCTGCGACTAATAGGAGCGAAGAAACAATGGAAAATGTGGAAAAAACGGGGAATTTTTTTCATCTTTGAGGGCTTCCGTTGCGTGCGCTGCGAAAACGGATCAAGATACCAAAAAAATATGTATGAAAGAATTATTCCTCTTGAAATGATCTAAAAAAATGT
>VKGM01014238.1:0-10512 GCA_007844875.1 Busseola fusca | reverse complement strand
CTCGCTACGGACCATAGCCTGGAGCAGGGCCGGACGCGAGAGCTCGCCGCCGCCTATCGCCGCCACGAGAACACGGCGGTGATACGCCCAAGCTGGGCAAAGCTCCACCGTATGCTCCACCGTGTCCTTTGGGCGATCCGCACAGTGGTGAGACCCTGGCGTTTCTTCCTGCCTTATCTGACACAGGAACCTCCCGAAGCACCCGTGCCCGGCGAGGACCTGTGTCAGGCGGAAGGTGAGGACCCCGTGGCGCCTCTCCAGCCACTCCTCAAAGAGGGGACTTACCGCCGCAATTGTGGCGTGCCCAAACTGGCATCGGTGGGGTTGGTATTATGTGGTGTCCTTTAAGGTTGAATTCCACCAAACTTTTATATCTAGAATAAGTCTTATCCTGAAAATAAATTTTGAATTTTTGACAGTTTGTACATAGTAAAACTGTCAGACCTCAATTTTAAGCCACGGATAAAATGTTATACGGTAGCAACTCAATTTTATTATTGTCTTGTTCAATGAACGAATAAAAAGTATTACCGCACATGATCAATATAATTGCACATAACAAAAGTTGCGTAAGTGACGCAATGAACAACACAGAGACTACGGTTGCAGCTGAAGTGGATTAAACTTTAAATTTAAACAAAAAATATACTTCGACGGAGACAACAGCTAAACCCAGTCTTAAAGTCACGTAAACACTCTTGTTAGTACTCAAAGTAGGACTAAATCAACGCTTTGAAATGGTAATTTCGACACAATTGAAAATCTGGTTTCTTATTCAATATGAAAATGCCGCCATTCAAACAATTTTACGAAGCAATACAATTTATGTGTATTGTTAACTGAAATGTGCTTTGAATGATCATTCAGACAACATGGGGATGGGAATAATCTGATTGCAAAATTTTTGAAACAACGTTTTAATATTGCCCTTGCTAGCTGCCTGTACACCTTGCTTTTTGTATGCATCATGCAACGCTGCCTCCAAAACCCGATAAGCCTTTATTTGGAGACCTAGAGTTGCATAAGGCAACACGTCTTCTTCAAGGTCTATACAGCCTAGATTTCAAGACAAGTCTTTACTGGTTTGCAGGATTGGCATTTCAAACTGTAATGATATCATACTACCGTAGGATAGCATAGAAAATACAAAATCAAGCTGTTATGTAACATGAATGTGCTCTATCTCCATCAAATAAGTAGAAAACAACATTTTGTCCCCAAAAACTACTAACTTTAACTTCGTGGATGCACTTTTTGGCTGGATTCCATCTTATAAGCACAGTCTACCTAATCCAACGAACCACATTTGGAGTTTCTAGTTGCGCTGGTATTTTTGTACAAAAACAACGTTGCAAAGTGCTGAAAACATCCAATTGAAAACTCAAGTGCAGTTGCAAGATAACAAGATGGAAATGTAACTAAAATTGTGTTTATCCAACTTACAATAAATATAGTGTTTGAAGCTGTATGATAATCATCTGTGCAACATCGCAAACAAAAAAAAAAACAATATTTGCTCTTGCGCTAGTGACAACCTAGAATTAAAACATTTCAATGGCCACAAAAATTACATTAATGAATGCCATCCTAATTTAACAATTGGCGTAAAACAGACGGTGTGAAGCACACAATGTATTCAAAACAGCATCATGATTCAGCACGACCCGAATCATTGTGTATATTTAGATTTTGTACCGTTGACAATTATTTAGAAGTTGCACCGTTAGGCAGGTCATGTTAGCTATGTAAACTCTGTTAACGAGATATTATGAGAATATCATGAACGATAATATATATTTTCAGAATAGACGATGCAAATGATTTCCAAGAAAAAATCTTCTGGACATAAGCCATGAAATAATTAAACTTTGTAATCCTCGAAAGGAGACAACTTCAATCCTAAATAAAAAAAAAACGTACTACACCACAAGTAACTTGTGGCATTCATAGAATATTATAAGAATGGTCGTAAAACTATAGCTTTAGAACTACAGAATTACAAAATATTATTCCTACAAAAAAGATTTGACAGAAGAAGTCCCGAAATCAGCTACTATGTACATGAAGCCATTTTTAATCCGTTAGCAACACACGATATACTCATAAACATAATATTTTATGTATTGAATATTAATTACAACCTTAGGCTCAACATGATTGCCCATCAAACGTAAATTATCATTAACCTGATTATCATTTGAACGAGCAATTTTTACTTGATCTACTTCGATGCCTGGAATGAGGAAGTCACTATCAACCGTATATTATACTGGCAATTCATAATAATTATTACGAGACATAATTATTATTGGTAGCTATCATGGTATCGTATACTTCACTTGACTTTACAAGGGAAGCCATACTATTGATCTATTTTAGATATTTGTACTTAAAAACATATGTAGTACGTAGTTTAAAACGCTTAACATTATCAAAATATGTACTTAATTAAGGTCAGGCTATATTCCTGTATCGCTTACCTTCTCTATCAAAATTATTTTACCCCAACAATTATTGCAGTGCCTCGATGTCGAGGCACTGCAATAATTGTTAGGGTAACATTGCCATAAATATTACTAGCATAAGTACGCCAAAATAATTGTATGCCTCTCTTACTACAAACAAACCGTCGACTACCTAAGACGGCTTAGGCATGCTTTCTAAAAATCAATACCATTTCTTATCTAAAATTCTCTTCTAACTACAATATTGGCCCAGACAACAGATTCCATTCTATATCTTTCGCATTCCAAGTGCACTTAAGGCCAACAAACCCAACCCAGCATGTAGATAGGCACCTGATACAATTTTTCTCACTCCTTATCGCTAGAGCGGTGCTATCGGGCACTTACGTCGTGTATTACAATTATGCTAATAAGGCGAGAGAGTCGAGGCGAGGTAATAAGAGGTGGCTTTTACGACATTTTGCATGTATTCCCTTATGGGGTTGCTTCCATGCAGGCCAAGCTACGAGATCGTAGTACAGCAGTACTAAAACACGGAGTAGTAGGTTAGCGTAGATTTCTGCTTAATTTAAATATAGTATTCACTGAATTCGCATGAGCAATAACAGTACAACTTTCTCAAAATTTGTAAATCTTATATGAAAGATAAACAGCATTGCGGAATATCTTAGTGTCTTCTAGAATGTTCAATGCAAATTGAGAACTATTTTAATGACCTTTGTGAGCTTTATGCGTCACAGGTTAGCCTTAAAAATTCTTGAGTGCATTTTGGTAGTTTTTACCTGTTCTTTATATGTATTTTAATGAGTTCATTATATTCAATGCCGCATTCGCACAATATGTAATAAATATTACCGTAAGTTTTATTTAATGCATTCATCAAGCAACAATCAGGTTCAACGACACGGCTATTTAAGTAACATCGCGACATCTCACTTTTGGTCGTGTTTGCTTTTTTTCTCTGTAACCTTTAAGGCCACGACATGATACAAAACTGTTGATTTAATGCTGTTTTATATGAATGTTTATTTTCTTGGATATGCAGGAACTGATAAGGAAGATGAGAAGACTAAACTGGTTGACAAGATATTAGAGTCAGATCCGTTATAGGTAGATATATAAATGGAAAAGAAACACATTAATGAAGTAAGTATAATCAGTAAGCTAGGAATATTTCCAACTGTTTACTTTAAGTTGGAGATAACATGGAATGTTTGCCAATTAAATAACATTATACACAACATACACACATGGCCTTCACAACGAACAAACTAACAAACTTCTAATAAATTGAAAACTTTTAACTTTGCAGCTAACTGAATTGCGAAATGCCTAGATACCAAAGTTATTTCAATCTACCAACTTGTACAAGTAAAGGCTCCTTTAAGTTAATATCGGAGTTATCAAACAAACACAACTTGTTTTCGCCAAGAAAAACATATTGGCGAAAGGGGAGCATAATATAACTTCGGCAACTTTCTATTGAAGAGCCGGCGGGATTGGGTCAATGATTGATCAATCACATAAGGATAACCCACTTGATGATCCATATAAATTAGTAATGTATGATTAATAAAAAGTTGTAACAAAGAAAGTAAACTGTACCTTTTGAGTAAAGAAACAAGAAAAAAACCACTATTCAACACAAAACACAGACACAAAGTTCGTATTTAGGTTATGGTAACCTCGTCGGACTACCAGAGAGGCAGAACAGCGCTGGAGGTTGAGCGCACCTGTTACCGCGACGCGAGGAGCGTTACTGGCACGAAGCGGTCCATTAGTCGCACGGCACACGTCATGCGGAAGCCGGTTCTGCTAGACACCGATGCCTTCGAAGAAAACCGCGATAAAAGATGCATTCTACATTGGACGACTACGCAAAAAATGACACACCAACCATTTAAAGATGATGAAAACATCAACATGTGCAAATAAAACGTGAATACATATTTAACACGAGGTGTTAAATTTCGAATTTTATCAGATACATTTACTTTTAAAGACCAAACTTTGCTCTTCGAGAGAATATTTGTTTCGCTAAAGCAGAACGTACTTGGCTTGCGAAAGATTAAAGGACAAAAAGTTACCGTACCGAGTCGGGAATTAAAGAAAAACAGAATATATCAACTCCTTATCAAGTAAGTCAACCGAGATACATTTGTTTACTGATACTCACAGATAAAAACACTTATGCATAAATGATAAAAATGTGAATGCTTTTTTATTACATGCTATTGTAATGTGTGTAGACAAAAGTAAACGTAATACGCCATTGATCTAAAAAACGAATTGTGAATTTGAAACGTTTATTTCTTTATATCAGGTTTAGATATTTTTCTCATAATTATTCGTAAGAGTCTGAGTTATGAATTTATGAGTATCAAACCAATCGGTATTAATACCATATCACCACGAATACCGTAAGTGCTTCCACCCATATCGTTATGACTATGTTCTCTTCGGATTCATGGAGTGCCTTTTTCATCTTTAGCTTTACGTAACACTTCTGGAATTGGGGTCTCCAATACAGCCGATTTCTCCGATATATTCTCTAACTAAAGCATCTTTCTCACTTCACATTCACATAATCTTGAGAATGTGTATTCTCTATTTCTCGCGTTATAACACGACGTTATAACGTAATGGTCTACTCTTAGCGAAAAAGTAAACGACAAACTAACATGACATGTATTGTAATAGACCTAGAAAAGCCATTAACTATAACATTCAGGGCTCTCTGGGATATCATAAAATAAGGGAGAAAATGAGGATAGCGACACATACATAAAAGGAGAAAGCGTGTTGCCAACATCTGGTCAATAAACATGTAGAAATTCATTCAACTCCAATTGATTATCATATTGGACAGGTTTTTGCTCGTGTGGGCAGTGACAATGAGAATAAATAAAAAAACTCTTTCATTTATAATCGTAGCTAATCGATCAAATCCATATTTATCAATGAGAACAGATTATCGATCAATACTAATATATTTTTTCTGATGTCATGATTGAATTTGTTTTTAGATTGTGACATAATTATACTGAATTAAACTTTTGGAGAATCACTTAGACAGCTAAGTTAGAAGCTATATCGGATACCAACTTGTTAAAGTTGATAATGACAATGACGAATATGCAGCTGCAGAAGGGTTGATTAGTAAAATATATTTTGTTACATTGAATTAAATGAAATTCAAGATAGTCATCTAGATTCATTCGTAATCAGTAGTTTTATGGGCGTTGGACGCTAAACGGATAATGCAATGGTCTATAATTAGTATTACTTCTAAATATTTATATCCTATATCAAGAGCCACTTGATTTAAGTGTCACCTTCCTCAGTGAATCAGACTCTCTAAAATGCTGTTCGCACGTCACTGATCTATGAACGGAATACCCGCCTAGAGTGCTATTAATAGTAGTGTAGAATGTGATAGATAATAAATAACACTTACATAGACACACTTTCTTTTTCAAAATAGCAATTTCGCATGATTCATTTGAAACCACACGTAAATTCATATGTTTATCTAATCTCAAACTCGTCCTATTATCAGTATTTTTCAACGTGAGAGTCGCAACCCCGTAGGGGGTCGCTAAGGCTTATTGATGAAGTCGGCGTTTCTAAAATCATAGGACATTCCAAATAGGAGGAGATTATGGGAATTTAGCTTTTCTGTTTAACCAAAAGTACCCAAAGTGACAGACTGAAATTCCTAGTTAGAAGCAGCGAATAAGGGGGCAGTACCATGAAAAAAGGTGAAAAACACTGCCTTAAATGATCCAAGCCCGTCCCGTCTGTATAGACGTTTCTCCTTCCTATATTAGCATTGGTAGAAAACTGTGAAACTAGCTATACATACCCAGAGGGTATGCGACAATTTGTTCTATTACGTCCAGCCGTCCCTTGAGAATTCTTACTTTCTAACAACGGGCCCTCTCTGTATTACGATGAACGGAATTATGTTAGTTTGTGATTGTTACGTTGTTTCGTTTACTACGTGAGATAATTGCATTGTCATCTTAAATTCATCAGTATGCTGCCATGAATGCCACATCTAGAAAAACATCTAATTTTACTTTAGATCCGTGTTTGCTCGGTGGTGTTTAGTTTATATTTACTCTTATTTATTAGCTACCTTCATATTCATTTATTAATTTTACTTTTAACGACGTTATTGTACGCTCGTCAACACTTTTTTTTATATAAAATTTAGTTTCTCAGTAGTGTGTGTGTGTGTGTGGTGTAGTAATGTAAGTGTTAATTCTTAATTAGAAATAATAAAGTTCTTAAACCATAAATTCACACTAAAATAATGAACGAGGTAGCTGGCCCAGAATAAATTAATACTTGAATACACGAATTTTCTGAATTGAATTTCAATACTGCTGCTGACTTATTTGGTTATAAAAAGCTATATCCTGTATGATTCAGAATTGAGAATAAATAAAAATAAACCGGCAAAGCCCTCTTCAAAGTAATCTAAGTATAGAGAGCGCTTGAAAAGAACAGTCTTCACATAACGATTCATTTTGCGATCAACTTTTTAGCAAATTTCCGAGGAGACAATTACGTGGCCAACTTCGCTCTCCGGGATATCTCCGCGTCGTCCACCGACCCAGAAGTGTTGACTCACCACTCGAGACGAAACGAGTCTTCATTTGATACATTCAAACATTTACTCAACGTTTTATCAAACTTATATTTTATTTCTTTGAAGATCCATTTGACCTTCTACTCCACTTATATTGGGCGCAGCGATTACAGACATTTATTTTCTCTTAAAACAAAAATATTGTATGGACAATTCGCAGCTACAGTCTAGACTGTTTAAAGGCATCTAGTAATCGTTGTAGCGTGCCAAGTGGACACGGATCATAGACGTCAGTTTCGAACGATTAGTGCATAAATAGGAGACGATGAAGCGAGTTTCAAGGGCCGTAAGTAATGATACTAACCGGTTCATTAGATATGGATCGAGGCTAAAAACTATCAGTAAATTCTAATCACAAGAAGAGTGAAAACATCCCGAGATAAGCTACATTATTCATTCTCGTATCCGTAACTCAAGAGGCTGTTCGCAAGTAGTATCGCTAAGTGTAAGTTATCAAGTAGACATTCAATTTAATAGCTGTAAGATAAACGCCTGGCAGTTTCTACCGTTAGATGGCATTTCACCAATTTGTGGTGAGCGACAGTTACGCAGAGAAACATAAATATAAAAAGACTAGTTATTTATCACGTACATTGATCTTCTCGCCACGGCAAAACTTAAGTACTGCAACATATTCAGAAAAGCTCAAATCTCCATAGAGTACATGATATATATACGTATATTCTGGGATAAACCATTTATAGAATAGTTTAAGAATTCCACAGAGGCCCAAACCGAATCGCATTCTTATTTTGGGAAGGGCATCTAAGGTCAACAAAAGCTGATACAATACAAGATCCTGCACATTTAGCACGATCAATAAGTTTACCCATGATATGAAAAACATAGCAATAGAAGAATTTAACCATAGTATGAATTGAAATAAACGATTTGACTTTTTCTTTGATTCTTGACGGATGAGCTAGAGAAGGCAGCGGAGGCACAGAGAGTTATGGAAGTCTATTGGAAAGACCTTTGCCCGGCAATACAGCTTGACTAACCAAAAACTATATGGATGGATCTTAACCGTGAGATCGTGTCCTAGTGGCAGCGATAGGCGGCAGCGATCTCTCGCGTCCGGCCCTGGTCCAGGCCAT
Organism: Busseola fusca; assembly: GCA_007844875.1. Taxonomy (NCBI): domain Eukaryota; kingdom Metazoa; phylum Arthropoda; class Insecta; order Lepidoptera; family Noctuidae; genus Busseola; species Busseola fusca. Next base: position 2,293 of record VKGM01014238.1, on the reverse strand, counting down.
GGTCCGCAGCGAGAGCGCATGGCAGGCCGTCGCCTCCTTCTGCGAAGCAGTAATGCTCGCAAAGGAGGAGGCGGAGCGCGAGAGGAAGAGGCGGTCGCAGCGCCTTCTCGCCCCTAGCCGCCGCAGGAGACGCCCTGGTCGTCGGGAGTCGGGAGATGGCACCAAACTCCCAGCCACCGTAGGCGCGGGCCTGCGGGCGGCGAGCTACCCATCGCTCGCCGCGGTAAAGACCAGGCCCGGGTCGACGGCGAGTCGTGTTCCGCGAGATGCAGTCAGCATAGCGTGGGGTCCTTAAGGACCGATGCCTGCCCCAGGGCCGTGGAGCGTATCAAAGAGTAACCGGGGTCCCTGGGGCGCATAGGCAGGTGAAGGAACAGGGGGTGGGTTTTAGTCAGTAAAAGTCTGACACGCCCTTCCGCTCCGCCCAGAGCGGGAGAGGTCATTTGATGATTTCCCACCCCCCCAAAAAAAAAAAATACGCGCGCCTACCTTGTGCCTATCAAGTGTATGAACATGCTGTGAATGTGTGTGTAGGCGAAGGAGCTCTCGGTATTGTCCGAGAAAATGGGAATTGTTGAAATGGTCGAAACAGAGAATTGTGTGTTACGTGCTGACGCCATTTGTCTTCAAGCTCACATTCACAGCGTGTTCGTACACTTGTTTACCACAATTAAAGCGCCTCGCTTCGTGATAAAAACACTATACAGATAAAATAGGAAGACGACAGAGGATAAAATGCATGGTAGCGTTTTGTTGGCAGTCATCATGGTTCATCACTGCCGGACATGGCCTCTTCGATTACACGCCATTCAGCTCAATTCTTCGCAACTCTTATCCAGCTGCTATCAGCCACACTACGAAGAACGTCGCTCCGCCTATTCCATTTCGACAACTCTTGGTCCCGCAAAAAGCACCTTAAGGCGTTGGACCCTGTTATCATTCGTAGATCTAAGACTGTTATTTCGAGTAGTCAGAAGCCTAAAAATCTGACAGCCAATCTCATCAAGGGGTATCGTGTTACCCAGTAACTGGATTACGAAGGGTAGATAGGCAGTCACTCCATGGAAAAAACTGGTGTTTAGCTGCATCAGGTTTCATTGGAAGCCGACTCTAACGTAGTTGGAAAAAGGCTAGGCAGACTGATTGAGTCATAAGTCGTAAACATAAAAAAGGTCAATCTCCAAATAAAATAAAGTCCAAAAGTAAAATTCTCTAACGGAGGTTATGGGTGGTAAAACCGTAAAACTGTGTGCGTGACTAATGAATTTAATGACTGTTGTGTCGCCTGGGAAAAAACAACATTAAAAGCGAATTCTGATAAACATCTGTGTTGTAAGTTTCTATTCTTTTCTGTGCCTGCTGATTTCTTTTGGATATTTGACACATTAAGCTGATTTTTGATGAAAACTCTGTGATATTATATAAAGAAAGATTAGAATGGGCATAACCTATTAAAATGTGTAGTTACAATGTTCAAAAGTAGTCTAACAAGCTTCTCTAGTGTCGAGGTTTACATGATGATATGTATGATTTTTCCTCAAAATACCATTTCAGACATCAATCTACATAGTCTTTACATGATCTGACCAATAAGTTAGCCATGGTGATAATATTGAGGATCTATATTATTGACTAGCAGTCAGTATTATTATAGGACATCCCGTGATACCAATTATACGGCAAAGATCAGAAGAAAGAAAGAAAATACACCACCATTTAGCACAGACTACAAGACACACAAAACATCAGATACATACTTCCGCTAAAAACAAAAATAAAGATCAAATGAAAAGTATAAAGTTCGATGTAAGAACGGCTGCACCAAAAAGGACTAGTTCAGCAAAAATGCCAGACAACTAGTTTATTATGAGCCTATCCTATATGGAAGACCGCCGCAGGCAAATTGATCCAGTCCCTCGATGTACGCGGTATAAAAGACAAGGCAAAACGCTTCGTCCGGGTTGTAGTGGTGCCAACAACGTAAGGGTGGATGCTCGCCGTACGACGGGACGTCCGATGATAAAACGGTGATGGCGGAATTAAGTCATGTAATTCCTGCGCACACTCACCAAAATGCAACCTATAGAATACCGAAAGGCTGGCTACCCTACGCCTGTGCTCCAGGCTTTGAAGATTGGTCTTCACCAGATCTGGATCACCAATTAACCTCTTCGCACGCCTCTCCACTGAGTCCAAAGCATCCAGGTGGCATTTAGCAGCACCAGCCCAAATGTGGCTGCAGTACTCCACACACGATCGGACCTGCGCTTTGTATAACATTAGAAGCTGTCCC